>JAOBBB020041891.1:0-10796 GCA_025331005.2 Zoanthus gigantus
AGCATCCTAAGAGAGTTTACAGGTAGATTTCGAGAGCAAGTTCTTCGCAGAAAGCCAAGCATTTTATTTGATTTAGCGACAATAGAATTAACATGATATGACCAGTGTAAGGTTTTTGAAATGTAAACACCAAGATCACGGACGGAAACAACAGTTTTTAATTGAACATCGTTGAGAGAGTAGGCCCGGTCAGCGCTGAAGCGTTTACGAGAAATGCGTAGATTTTCGCATTTCTTTGGTTGAGAAGAAAGCTCGTTTAGAGAAGCCCAGTTTGAGATACTAGTCAGATCACTTTGCAAATTAGAGGAGTCTTCACGGGAACGGATAGTATTATAGCATTTTGTATCATCGGCAAACATGGCCACACGGGAAAAGCGAAGGCACTCTGGAAGATCATTGATGTAAAGTATGAAGAGTATAGGTCCAAGTACGGAGCCCTGAGGAACTCCAGAAATGACGGATTGCCAAGAACTAGATATACCGTTAATAACGACACGTTGTTGACGAGAAGATAGGTAGTCAGAAAACCAGCTAAGAAGCGATCCAGCAATACCATATCTTTGAAGCTTAAGTAGTAAACGAGAATGGCAGACAGTATCAAAGGCACGGGTAAGATCTAAATATATGACGTCTATTTCAACGCCACGGTCGAGAGATCTGCCAATATCGTGCAGGACACACAAAAGCTGGGTAGTACACGATAAGCCATGGCGAAAACTGTGCTGGAGAGAAAATAGACGGCTATCAATAAAGTCTACCAATCTCCGGGCAACACATTTTTCAAGAACTTTAGATAGTATAGGTAGAAGTGAAATACCGCGGTAGTTAGAGAACATAGATTTGCTCCCTTTCTTGAATACAGGAGATATATTAGCATCCTTCCATTCAGTGATAAACTTACCCGAAGACAGTGACAGATTGAATAGTTCGCAGACAGAGTGGATTTCAGTAGCACATTCAACAAGAATGCGAGCAGGAAGACCATCAGGACCAGTAGATTTGTTAGTTTTCCGACGTTTAAGTTCCAGTAAAACCTCTCCAGGAGAAAGAATAATAGTGTTGAGGATAGCGGCAGATTCAGAGCAAGAACTGAGGGTAACAAGACTAGAAGATAAAAAACAATAGAATGGTCAGTAAATATGGAGCAAAAAAAGGAAGAGAAAGCTTCAGCTTTATCAAAATCAGTTGAGAAAGCAGTCTTGTTGTCTGTAAACATAGTATCGGGAAAAGAGGAAGATTTAAATTTAGACTTGAAAAATGACCAAAAAGGCCTTGGATTGGTAAATATATTAGAAGAGATAAAATTCAGATAGACTTTTCGGCTAGCGCGGATCCAGTTCTTTATGTGCTTGCTTCAAAAATTTTGGGATCTAATGCGCCACGCACTTTTATGCGCCAAAAGGTTTTTTTCTCTTTTAAAGCGTGAACGATATCTCGCGTGATCCAAGGCGCGCGCTTATAAGCTACGGATTTACGTTTCGGAACAAAGGAATTTATCGAAGAAAGAAATAAGCAGTGTCAATGTCAGTTCTCAAGGGAGCCTTTAAGGGTTTTGCCTTGAGAAGTCCCTAAGGAAGTCAAAGTTAGCGTTTTTGTGGTCAAAAGTTTCTCTGCTGAATGAATTAATAAGTTTGGCTTTAAGCAAAAAATCAAAACAAATAGATTTGTGATCGGAGGGAAGACCAGAATCTACGATAATGTTACTTATCACGTCAGGATTAGAGCAAAAAACAAAGTCCAGAATATTATTTTCTCTCGTGGGGAGTTCAATCATTTGGAAAAGAAAAGAGTCTGATAATAATGTTCTGAATTCAAATTCAGGACCATGGTCAGTATTCACAAAGCCAGTGCCGTCGTTCACTGAATATTTGGATAGTTAAAGTCGCCGATTATTAGTGTCAGTGAGTAGGTGTTATTGCAGAGACTTTCAATAATATTACGGAAGTCCTTGAGGAATTCTTGATTATCAGGAGCTCGATAACATAGCAGAACAAGTGCAAGTTTGTTAGCTTTAAGTTTAAGTTCCACAGCAATGTTCTCACCAGGCACCACCAGCACGTACATCCCGATCTTTACGCAAGACTTCATAGCCTTGAGGAATAATTTCGGCGTCGAAAATACAGGGCTTGAGCCAAATTTCAGTGATAGCTATCAAGTCGAAGTCAGAACCGTACACAATATCTTTCAGTAAATTAAGCTTGCATTCTTTAGTTCCATCGTCATTTAAAGCGAAGGCCTTTAAACTTCTAGCATTCTGGTAGTAGAAAGAGATCGATTCATTTGTAGGTCCAGGTTGAGAACAAATGTCATTACTTAAGATAATTTGACGTTTAGGAAGGTTAAACGAAGAAGTCGAATTTCTGAAGTACTGCAGTCTTGATCTTTAGAAGTGACATCTGACGACTTTAACCATACCAATAAAATTACGACTGATGCTAAAGGAAAGCAAAACATGTCCACAAGTTGCAACTAAAAGCAAAAATAAAATACAAAACGCGGAGCAACGAAGAACACGTCTTCCCTCCATTACTAGCTGACTTCATTACTATGAAGAAAAAGTGTGAAGAAAGACATAAGGAAAGGTGTTAGGAAAGGTGTGAATAAAGATCCGAGGAAAGATGTGAGGATAGATATCAAGAAATGTGTGAGGAAAAATATCGAAAAAGTGTGAGGAAAGATATGAGGAAAGGTGTAAGAAAAGTTATGAGGAATGGTGTGGGAAAATTGTGAGGAAAGCTTTGAGGAAAGTTGTTAAGAAAGATATGAGGAAAGGTGTGAGAGAAGATATGCGGAAAGATGTGAGAAAAGGTGTGAGTAAAGAGATATGAGGAAAGTTGTGAAGAAAGATATGAGGAAAGTTGTGAAGAAAGATATGCGGAAAGATGTTAGTCGAAGATATGAGAAAAGGTGTGGGCAAAGATATGAGAAAGAGTAAAAAAAAGTTATGACGAAAGTAAAGTAGGTATTAGAAAAAAGGTATGGAAAAAATAGTAAGAAAGGTATCGGTAAAGAGAAAAAAGGGTGGAGGACAAGGAAAGAAAGGTAAAGAAAAGAAATGTATGAAGATAAGAAAGAAAGGTTTCAAGAAAGGAAAGAAAGTTTTATCAGGAAAATAAATTAAAGGAAAGAAAAGTATCAGGAAAGGAAAGCAAGGTATGAAGAAGAAGAAAAAAAATGAGCAAGGAAAAAATTAAGTATGAGAAATAAAGGCTGAAAGAAACATATATCAAAAGCCAAGAAGAAAGTAAATACGTGAAGGAAGTAAACGTTTAAAAAAAACGTTATGATATTCACGGTCATTTACGCAATTTTAGTAAATGCGAATGAGGATCTTGAAAGAGAAAACTTCCGGTGCATGATTTAACGGAATTCGAACATATGACATCTACGATACCGGTTAAGTGTTCTAGCCAACTGAACTATAAAGCCATGAAAGAGGAGATCACTTTTCAGAAAGTCCATCAATGCCACTCAAAGGTGATTGAGGAGAAAAAGATAAGATAAGAAAGGAATGAAGTTTTGATGAAAAGAAAGAAAAGTATGAAAAAAAGAAGAGATGGCATGAAGAAAGGAAAGAAAGGTGCGATGAAAGGAGAGAAGGTGTGAGAAAAAGATGGTGTGAGGAAGGGAAAGAAATGGTGTAAGAAAGGAGGGAAAAGTATGACAATAAGAAAGGAAGTCATAAAGAAAGAACAGAAAAAATGTAGAAAAAAAAGGGTCGAGAAAAGAAAATAAAGGTCTGAAGAAAGGAAAGAAACGTATTAGGAGGGAAAAAAAGCTAGAAAAAGAAAGTGATGAGTAAATAAACGGTGTAAAAAATCAAAGCAAGGTATGAGAAAAAGAAAGAAAGACATGAAGAAAGGTCAGGAAGGGAAGGAAAGAAAAGAAAAGTTTGAAAAAAGGGAAGAGGTATGAAGAAAGAGAAGAAAGTACATGGAAGGGGAAAAAGGTTGAGGAAAGGAAAAAGAGTATGAAGAAAGGAAAGAAAGGTATGAAAATACGAAAGGAAGACATAAGGAAAGGACAGAAAATGGGAGAAAAGAAAAAAAGGGTCGAGAAAAGAAAAGAAAGGTAAGAAGAAAGGAAAGAAACGTACGAACAAGTAAATCAATGTGTGAGGAAAAAGAAAAAGTATGAAGAAAGATAAGGAAGGTATAAAGATAGAAAAATTAAAATGAAGAAAAGAAAATCTGAAAGAGAACGATATGAGAAAAGAAAAGAATAGAATGAGGAAAGCAAGGAAAAATATGAAGAGACTTATGAGGAACGGAAAAAAGCAGAGAAAAGTATGAAGAAAGGAAAAAAAAGTACGTGGAAAGGAAATAGAGACAAGGACATGGTATAAGGAAAGGAAAGTCAGATAATAGGAAAGGAACAACTGGGAAGATTTAGAAAAAACGTTTGAGACTAATTTAAAAAAAATCAGGGAAAACAAAGCATGAAAGCAAAACTTATGATGAACAGAAAGATATTTTTGAGGAGAGGAAAGAAAGGTCCAAGGAATGAAAAGGAAGGAAAAGTATGAGAAAAAAGGAATGGATCAACGAAAGAAAGATATAAGGAAAGAAAGAAAGAAAAGAAAGATAAGAGGATTAAAGAAAAAAACAGATGTCATGAGGAAAGGAATAATGCTAGAGGAATAGTAAGGAAGGTGGAAGGTAAAGAAAAATTGATTTGAGAAAAAAAGATATAAGGAAAGGAAAAGGAGATACGATTGCATGATTAAAAAGTATGTCTGAAAAAAAGAAAAGATTGATATGTACTAGCAACACTAGCATTCATTGGTAACTAATACATTTATACTATCCAAAATACTACATTTTTGCGAATAGGATATCAAATTGAAGAAGCATAAAGAAGCATGAAATATAATGTCGGGAGAAAGGAAACAGCGCTAATTAAAAAGAAATTATATACAGTTCTGACACGCGTTGTGAGAAAATAGTCGCCGGCGGATTTTGGTCGCTTGAGACGATCGAGTTCTCAGCCCAGAAAGAAAGATATTTACAGAACACGGGGAAAAAAAACATGGAGAAGTTCTTTTCGATAGACGGAATCTCGGAAGTTGCAGGTGAGGACATCTAGGCGGCTAATACAGATCTGGATTAAAATATATGCTACTTTGTGTAGTTTTTTGGTCCTGGAAAAGCAAAAGACACATCCTTGTCAAACAAGATAAAGAGTTGGAAAAGCACTACAATCCATCACTGCTGGAGGTTTTGTAAAGTTTTCAGTTTAATTTGGCACTCATCAGAAACCAGGCAAGTTAATCAATGATTTTATCGTAACGCTAAGAAAGCTATGAAGATATTAGAACACAGAGAGTTTCTCAATCGGACTCTCAGAGATCGTTTCGTATATCGGATCAACAATGTGTCAGATTACAAAATCCATGAAGATAGCAGCGAAGAATAATTATTAACTCCATTCTTATTCCGGATTCCCAGAAGGAGATCTAGTAAACAAGGACCAGTAAATAAACTTAAAGCAGGGAAATAGGAAAAAATGAGAGACCGACTAGAATATAAAAAGAAGGATTAGCTAGACAAGTACTTCAAGGGAGAAAGTGGACGTCCATGAGACATAGGCTGGCCAATTTTCTGTTTAAGTATCGGATAACTCCGCACAGTGCCGCGGTTGTAACCCATGAAAAATTAATGGCTGGACGCATTTTAAGAACTAGTATAAGGTTAGTCAAAACAGCCCTACCGCGGGTCATTGAGAGTAAGTAATAAAACCAAAAAGAGTACACTGTCAAAATATAACCATTTCTTGAAATATACAGTTTGTATACGGAACACAAGAGCTAACTTATAGTCAAACTTTTTAGTCCTAGAACGTACATAGTTAAGACTGGCAAAAAATTGGATATGTCCATAATGATCACTTCATAAAGGCTTGCGTTGAAGTGCTACGCAACGTTGTTGATCCATTAATCAATCTTTATTTGTACCACACACAACAGGAATAGTGAATGTACGCAAATACATACAGTACATACTTTTTGTATACCCATATGAGAGTAAATGAATACATTTTGTCCAGAATTGATCGGTACAGGTTATCTGAAATTATTTATCATCAACCGAATTAACTTGGTAAAGTATAACACCACAGTGGAAGCAAAGAATGTTAACTGATCTAATGTAAACACCGACGCAGTATTCCATTTACGATTGACGTTTTCCGATAATGTTTTGCAACTTCCTGACAATTCGCCTGTACTGTCTTAACTTGTTCTTGTAAGTGCATGGGTTACGGACTTCTGGGCACAAGAAAACAAGGAACCGAAGGTGCGGACAGCTAGCTTTGCTTTGAAAGCAGTTGGTAAAGAAGATATCACGTTAAAGATACAGCTTGCCATTCTCAATCTCATTGTAGTTGATAAAATATGTGCTGGTTGTTCTATCTATGGGTTTTGGTAAATCTTTGATTTGATACTGAAAGTTTGAGTGGGCATCACCCACAATCCCTTTATTAAATCAATTGTAGATTTAAGATTCGGTGTGGATAATTACTATTAACACATTCTCCGCTTTGAAACAATACTTTGAAGAATTGTTAAGCAAGTTATCAAGAGGAAAGAAATGCACATAGTTCTACCTTTTATAGAAATACCACCAGTTAGAAAGTATACAGCAATCAATACACACAAAGGTTTATTAGCCTGATGATGAGCAGTGCTATATCTATTTCCAGCACACAATAAAAAAAGGGTCTGAAAGATGTATTTACATTGATGGTATACTCATAGTGGTAAAAACTGATGGTATACACCAAGAAGACCTTCATAGGGTATTACAAAAGTTATAGGATCGTTGCTTATGTCTCAACAAAGACAAATTTCATGTCTGCTTGGAGTTTTCTAATTTTGATTCTTACATTTTGCCGACAAAGAAGAAAGGTAAGGCAATCCAGAATGCTGCACCGCCAACAAATGTTATAGAGCTGTAGTCTTTTATTGGTATTGCAAATTTCATAGGTTGTTTTGAGCCAGATTTTGCAGAAATGTCGATCCCCTCTGTACAACTTACTTAGTAAGGGTGTAATTTGGAAATGGAAGAAAACTGAACAGGATGCTTTTCAGAACATCAAAGCTCTTTTAAGCTCAGGCTTTGTGCTACAGAATTGTGATCCCAAGAATGAACTGGTCGTTCACTGTGGTGCATCGCCTTTTGGAGTTGGTGCCGCCCTGTTACAACCAGGCCTTATTTGTGCTTTCAATTACAACCTGTGGCTTATGGGTCTAGAACGATAAACAGAACAGAAAAAAATATTTGCAAGTTTTTTTTGGGGAGACACCTTAAATTCTTCGTTGATCATAAGATGTGGTATCTTTTGTAAATTGGGTACCACTAAATCTAAATCATAAACTACGTACACACTAAGAAGAATGTGTAAACTGATTATCAGACAAAAAACCCGATGAGGCTAATATTTCACCCCATGAAAAGGTAAATATATACATATGTAATGTTGATCAAGAAGTGAGAACGTTCTGAAAGAAAATAGAGTAGCTGCAGATTCTAAGAAGGACCTAGTTTGTAAGGTATTACATTACACCCGGAATGGTTGTCCAGGGAACCCAGAGCCAGCACTTCAACCTTAACACAGCTAGAAGTTTAAGTAAGCACCGAGGATGAAAATCATACTATGGAACTCACGAGTTGTTATTCCAGATTCACTGCGAGGAATTTTGAAACAGTTAGCACGTAACTACCTGTTGTAGCCCAAGCTTGATAATCAAATTGAAGATTCTGTTAAACTGGGTACAGCGTGCCAAGAAACTGTAAAGTCCCCAGCCTCACCCTTTTTGGCCTACCAGAACAATTTGTAACGGACCATGTTGGAGTTTGAGGAGTTTGTCGATGAAAATGACATTCAACACACACAACTGCACCAGGACACCCTGCCACAAATGGCTTAGGCGAGTGCTATGTGGAACCTTTCAAGACCAAATTGATGCAAATGGACAATACATGCCTTGAACTTCTCAAAACGAAGAAGTGGATGTCTTCAACAAAACCGTACTGAAATACTTTTTCCAATATTACAAGATACTGAGCCAGCGCCATCGTCCAAGGGACGACACCATAGTCAGACATAGAGAGTGCCATTGCTGTTGCGGTTCCTGAATTGGAGACTCTAGAATAGGAATCCAGTGACATCAGTACAACAACAGACACAGCTTGGAGACCACTTAATACATTTCATTAAAAATTGAAATTTTTTGTTTCAGATTTTTCTGCAAGAATAAAGATGTCATGTTCTTGTATACACAGTGGTTATTCACACGAGGACTATGTGCTGTTTTTAACATTCCGCTATTTTGAGATCAGATTATTTGAAATTTAGGATACCTAGAATATAGAAAGAACCTAATGTATTGCCAGAATATTTAATTTCTCATCCTATATTGACAAGATAGCAGAAAACTAGAAACCTTTTTGCAAAATTTAATCCTTTAGTACCAATAAAAATATCTGTTTATACTGTCGTTCGTAATTGTTTAATGGAGAAGTAGTACAATGTCTTAGCCGTATCAGCATGCATTACATCTGCACATAATTTAAATAGATAATTATAGAACAATAATAGAAAAAGGTATAATATGAAACTGTATGAAACATTTATCACATAATACTTGTTAGTATGTCTGTCTTTCTAAAATTTCAGTCCTTTTCTTGAGTATGGATTATTTCTTGCAGTTTAAAATAGCCATTTTTACAGCTTAGCATAAGTTTTGTGTCTTAGCACCGCTCATTATATGAAAATGTACTTATGTAAGATTTTAGTAAATTAATATGACCAGGCAAATGGTACAGGTTATCTGAAATAAGTTAGCGTTAATATACCACAAGCAAACTAGTTGTACTTTCTCCCCTTTAATGACTACCCAATATACTACAATATGACTAAGAGAAAGAATAGCACGAGGAAACGACAGATATTAAGAGGGAACGAAAAACCATTAATGAAAAAAGAAGGAATATCTGAAAAGAGAAAGTAAAAGTTTGAGAAAAAAAGTATGGTCTAAAAGAAAAAAGGTACCAAAAAAAGAAAGAAGAATAAGAGAAAAAGTATGACATGTATAATAGAAAAAAAGTATAAGAAAAAGAAAAAAGTTTTGAGAAAAGGGAAACTAAAATGAACTTGTATGAGACTGTTTCTACGGAAGAAACTTAAGCTTTCGCAGTCTACGGCGTATTTAGAGATAAATGATAAACGAGAAATGTTGTAGTATGTAAATCTGAGGGTAAATCAAACGTGCAATAGGTGTTATAAGTTAAGAGGACAGAAAGTGGTAAATACAAAAGAGCTATGGATAAAACAATGAAAAGTACTTATGCTGTAGTGATAAAAGTTATAGAAAATTGAATGCATAAAAGGTTAAGAGATATATACGACTAAAATGGTAAACACATAAAATGTGCTAGGAACGCTAAAAAATAAAATATAATTATAAATGTAGATACTAAAAACGTTAATAAATATAGGATATATATAATGTAAATGCTATAAACGCTAAAACATATAATATACAGGATAAAATTAGAGATGTAAATATAGGAATGATTAAACTGTTTAAAATATAATGTATATGCATATTAAAAAGGCTGGTAAACCATTTTCCATCAAATGGTCTATTCAAACACGTGCGCGTGTATAATGAGCGGTGCTAAGACAAAACTTATGCTTAGCCGAAAAAATGGCTATTTTAAACGGCAAGAAAGAATTCATACTTAACAAAGTCCTGACTGAGATTTTAACTACATGCAGACACACTAACAAGTATTATACGATAAATTTTTAATCTTCGATTCATAAATAGAAGTAGCTTAGCTTCCTTGATCCATCTGAAGATCGCTATATTATAGAGTGAAACTCGAGCAATTTTACCAGTTTTTTATTCATATATTTGTAAATATTTATAATCTTATGTTTTAGCTCTAAATACAATATGTACTGAGTACTTATCATTATAAATATGTATTTTTAAAATACTGTACTAGAGCAATAAAGACATCAGAAGATGGTCCACGTCAATGTTTTCGTCTCTAGAATTGATGAATATTTTATTCTTAAATGCTTCAAGGAAAAAAGTCGCAAGTAACTTTGTATACTGTTCTTCCGTGGTGGCATTGGTTGTTGGAAATGATGTATTTTTTTAGTTTGCATGCATGTGTTTAGGTTACGATTAGGTTTAAATGTTTAGCTTGTCTAAGAGTATCCTTCCTGCTTAAAGATATTTTTCAGCTTATAGTCAAACTTCTCATAAATGAAAGAGGTATTAAGGTACAACCATTCAATCGGTGTTAGTGAATAGCTGTGTTGAGGGAACTGGTGAGACTGAAGCATACAGAACTAGAGTTTGTTTTGTCAATTATATGCTGAGAAATCCGTTGGAAAAAATGAGATGGTGAACCTTTTTCTCGTGTAAATTTGCCTTGGTAGAGGAACTGCATTGCTGGTTGAGAAAAAAAAGGAAAAGTATAAGGGACAGAAATATAGACATGAGGAAAAGGAAGAAAGCTATAAGTGAAGAAAAAAAAAGGTATAAATAAAATGAAAAGAAAAGATGAGAGGAAACAAAAAAAGGTATGAAGAAAAAAAAAAGATATGACTAAAGAAAAAGGTATGGTAAAGGAAAGAAAGGTGTGCAAAAAGGGAAGAAGAGTATGAGAAAAGGATATATAGGTATAAGAAAAAGAAAACAAGTAATGAGAAAAGAAAAAAGGTGTGCAAAAAGGGAAGAAGAGTATGAGGAAAGGATATATAGGTATACGAAAAAGAAA
>JAOBBB020041891.1:10896-24025 GCA_025331005.2 Zoanthus gigantus
AGAAGGTATGAGAAAAGAAAAAAGGTGTGCAAAAAGGGAAGAGGAGTATGAGGAAAGGATATATAGGTATAAGAAAAAGAAAAGAAGGTATGAGAAAAGAAAAAAGGTGTGCAAAAAGGGAAGAGGAGTATGAGGAAAGGATATATAGGTATAAGAAAAGGAAAAGAAGGTATGAGAAAAGAAAAAAGGTGTGCAAAAAGGGAAGAAGAGGAAAGAGTATGAGGAAAGGATATGGAAGAGAAAAAAGGTGTGATAAAACAAAAAAAGGTATAAGGGATAGGAAGAAAGGTATGAGAAAAGGAAATAAAGATAGGGAAGGCAAGAAAGGTAAGAGTAAACGAAAAAAGTATTAGGAAAAAAGTAGGTATAAGAAAACGCAAGGAAGATATGAAAAAGGGAAAGAAAGGTGCGAGGAAAGGAAAAGATATAAAAGAATAAAGAATTGGTTTGAGAAAAGGAAAGGGTGTAAGGAAATGGAAGAAAGGTGTTATGAACGGAAAGAAAGATATGAAGAAAAGTAGAAAAATATAAGGAACAAAATATAGCTTTGAGGAAAAAAAAATAAAAGGTATGACGAAAAAAAGAAACGCAAAAGGAATGAAAAGAAAGGTGTGAAAAAAAGAGAGAAAGGCTTGAAGAAAGGGAAAAAAAAGATGTGAAAACCGGAAAGAAAGGTATGAGGAATCAAAATAAGCGTATGGGGAAAAGAAAGAAAGGTATGAAGCAAGGAAAGAAAGGTGCAACGAAAGGAAAAAATTGGTATGAAGAAATGAAAGAAAGGTATATATAAAGAAAGAAAACAAAGATATGAGGAAATAAAAAAAGGTAGTAAGGAAAGAAAAAAGATATGAGGAAGAGAAAGAATGGTGCGAGGAAAGAAAAAATAGGTGTGAGGAGAAAAATGAAAAGTTTTGAGAAAATAAAGTAAAAATTGCAGTGAAAGGAAAAAGGTTGCGAGAAAGAGAAAGAAAAATGTAAGAAAAGAAACTAAAGGTGTGAGAAAGGGAAAGAAAGGCGTGAAAAAAAGAAGAAAAATGTGAGGAAAAGAAAGAAGAGTGTAAAAGAAACAATGAAGGTGTTAAGAAAAGAAAGAAAGGTGTGAGGAAAAAATATATAAGTATGATGAAACAAAAGAAAGGTGCGAGGGAAGGAAATAAAGGTGTTGGAATAGAAAGGAAAGTGTGAAGAAGGAAGGAAAGGTGTGAGAAAACAGAAAATAAGGGGTGAGGAAAAAAAAGAGACAATCTCGCAAGAGAGGCAGAGGATGCAGTTAGAAGAGGGAACAAGGAAAAATGTATAAGATCGCAAGAGTAGTGAATGGCAAATACAGAGAAACCACTAAAGCACCAATTACAAACAATCAAGGAAGACTTCTTACGAGGCAGAAAAAGATGCTACATTGGCTGATCACTTCAGTGAAAGTTTAAATAGACAACTACCTACAGTGGAAGCTAATATGCAGGAAGCAGACATTGTCCTAGACATTAGTACTGACCCACCATCCAGAGAGGAAGTAATTACAGCTACCAAGACCTTAAAGAACGGAAAAGCCCCCGGCTAAGACGACTTTAATGCTGAGCTATTTATGCTGACCTTTTACTTACTGCTGAAACTTTACAGCCACTCTCTGGTAGGAAAACAAGGTTCCTGATGATTGAACAAAAGGAGTAATTGTGAAGAACCCGAAAAGAGGCTCCCTAAGAGACTTTAGTAACTGGTGTGGAATTACATTCTTATCAATTCCAAGTAAAATACTACGGAGAAATTTTCATTCAGCGACTTAAGAGTGCAGTGGACCAACAGCTTTGCAATGAACAAGTATGTTTTAGAGAAGGTAAAGGATGTATAGAGCAGATATTTGCACTCCGTAATCTCATCGAGCAATGCACTGAGTGGCAGAGGCAACTTTACATCAATTTCATTTACTTTGAGAAGGCCTTCGTTAGCCTTCATAGGGACAGCTTATGGAAAATATTAAGGTCATATGGGATCCCCTGGCATTTGGTTTGTGTTATCAAGGGTTTCTATTCCAACTTTACGTGCCGTGTGGGGAATAGTGACTAAAGTTCTGCTGTGAAGATCGCTGTGAGACAAGGTTGCGCGATATCAAGACTAATTTCTAACCTTGCCATAGATTGCGTGATGCGACGAACAATGGCAGATCAAAACAAAGGTATAAGATGGACTCTCTTTTCATTTTTGGAGTACTTAGATTTGTAGACGCCCTAGCATTATTGTCCCATACTCACCAACATATGTAAGACAAATCATCTCGCCTCAGTGTTTTTGCCCAACAGATTGGCCAAACGAATTCAGAAGTTACGACCATTAACACTCAGAAAACGGTAAAAAGCACAAACCACCCGAACTCATCTCCACGGTTTAGCCAGAATCTACACGCATGCGCACAACCGGCTTCACCCGAGTAACAACAATGCACGTAACTGGAGCAACCGTGGACAGCTGTTTCGTCCTTGTTAGGACTCATCAGCACGGTACAGCTTTTCAGCCACAAGCAATGAAGCTTCGAAGGTGAGTTCAAAGAACTGCTTTAACGCTTATGTCCCACCGCAAGCATGTGGGAGCTTTTGGGTCCTCTCTCCGCACGCATTTCCTGAGGTATGTTTGGCATAGACCAACCGAGCTCCCACATGCATGCGGTGGGAGCTAAGCGTTAAAGCAGCTCTTTGAACTCGTCTTTGAAGCTTCATTGCTTGTGGCTGAAAAGCTATACCGTGCTGATGAATCCTACCAAGGACGAAACAGCTATCCGCGGTTGCTCCAGTTACTTGCATTGTTGTTACTCGGGTGAAGCCGGTTGTACGCATGCGTGTAGGTTCTGGCCAAACCGTGGAGTTGAGTTCGGGTGGTTTGTGCTTTCTACCGTTCTACTCAGAAAACGCCCGTTATCACAGTAAATGGCAAAGTGTTACGAACGAACGACATTAAGAACCGACTCAGTCAAGCAAGATATGCCTTCAATATGCTAAACAATATTTGGAAGTCTCAGCAAACAGTATCAAGACCAAACTGAAATTGTACCAGAGCTAAATCCTCTCCACCCTTTTAAATGCATCAGAATGCTGGTAAATGACAAAAGATGACCTTCATAAGCTACTCGTCTTCTTTTGTTGTTGCCCTACGTGCCAGGAAGCATAACGGGCAGTAAGGAAGTAAAAAAACAAAGAAAGATATGAGAGAAGGAAACAATGGTTTGAGGAAAGGAATAAAGGTTATGAGGAAAAGAAAGAAAGGTGTTATGAACTGAAAGAAAAGTATAAAGAAAAAAAAAAAGAAAAGTACGACGAAAGGAAAAAAATGGTTTGAGGAAAGGAAAGATTGGTGTGAGCGAAAGAAAGAAAGGTATTATGAACGAAAAAAGGTTTGAAGAAAAGAAGAAAGGTATGGGGAAAGGAAACAAAATTGTGAGAAAAAGAAAGAAAGGTGTGAGGAAAGGAAAAAACGTACGAGGAAAGGGGAAAAAGGTATAAAAAGAAATAAAAAAGATATGAAGAACAAAAAAATAGCTTTGAGGAAAGAAAAAAATTGTATGAGGAAACGAAAGAATGGTGCGAGAAAAGGAAATAATAAACAAGAAAGGAAAGAAAGGTATGAGGAAACGAAATAGGGGTATGAGGAAAAGAAAAAAATATATAGAAAAAAGGTGAGAGAAAGAAAAGTGTGAGGAAACAAATAATTAAGATATGAAGAAAGAAAAAATGTATGGGAAAAGGAAGAAAGGTGTAAGGGAAAGAAAGAAAGGTATAAGGAATGGAAGAAGGTGTAAAGAAAGGGAAGGAAGCTGTTAAGAAAGAAAAGGAAAAGTTTGAGGAGAAGGAAGATAGGTGGGATGAAAAAAAGAAAAGTTTTAAGATAGGGAAATAGAAAATCTGAGGAAAAGAAATAAAGGTGTGAGGCAAGGAAAAAAGGTATGACGAGTGGAAAGAAAAGTTTAAAAAAAGAAAAGAAAGGTACAGTGTGATTAAAGGAACATTAGGAGTTAGAAAAAGAAAAAAGATTTGAAAAATGGAAAAAAATGGTTTGAGCAAAGGAAAGAAAGGTGTGAGGAAAAAGAAGAAAGGTGTAAAGAAAAAGAAAGAAAGGTGTAAAGAAAAAGAAAGAAAGGTGTAAGGGAAGGAAAGAAAGGTGTAGGAAAAGATATAAAAGGTGAGAAAAGGAAAGAAAGTTTAAAGAAAGAGAAAAAAGAAAAGAAGAAAAGAAAGACAGAGAAATACGGAAAAAGATAGTAAGAAAGAAAGGGGAATCGAAGGAAAACACAAATCGAATAGATAAATAAAATAACAATATTATTTTGGATTTAACTTTTTGCAAAACTGTACTAAAAGGCCAGGTATTACGTAGGTTGTCTAAACGTTATTTTGAAAAATCAGTTTCAAAGCTGATAAGCCTAAGCTAAGTAATAAATTTACTTTGAAAGGTTTCCTCCATTAGAAATGAGGAGAACAAAACAAAGTGAAAAAGAAAAAATATAGAAGGATAAAGGAATGGTAGAATTAAAAGTGAATGGAAAAGAAAAAGAAACCAAATCCGACAAGTTCTAGTTACTAGTAAAACAACTATACAGCAACTTTAGTTAATCAAGTACAGCACGACTCCATAATAGTAAGTCGCAGTTAGCAGCAGAACATTGTATAAAAGCTCCATCTAATTGACTGCACAAAGTGATCATGCAGACCCTTCGACACTGTCTGTTCAAGCTACGAGGAACAGCCACGTATTTACAAATCCCCTCGGCTGAGGAAGCAAGCAATCTCTTAAGTTCGGTTTTCTAGGGCATCTTCCTTTTACGACTTCAACTGTAATGAGGGAGATTTCGTAGCCACTGGACAAGCGTTCAGAAAGAAGGAGTAGCGACGTATGTTTTTGTGGCGCATTTGCCGGAGAACTAGCAATTCTAAAAGGGTGCAAGTATGTGTTAATTACTATAAATTATTAGAGGGAAAATTGATAAAAATATAAATCTAGTTCTCCACTTAAGCTTAAAGCAAACTCTTTGACTAGGGATCCTGGATTTGAACCAGTGATACAATCAACGAGCCATGCAAAAGTGACAAATTTGAT
Source organism: Zoanthus gigantus (assembly GCA_025331005.2). Taxonomy (NCBI): domain Eukaryota; kingdom Metazoa; phylum Cnidaria; class Anthozoa; order Zoantharia; family Zoanthidae; genus Zoanthus; species Zoanthus gigantus. The sequence continues at coordinate 15,979 of JAOBBB020041891.1, forward strand.
AAAATTGTCGAATAGATTTTTTCTGAAAAATCCATCAAAGCATGTCGATCGGAGAGTAGGTCAAACACGTGATTTAATCAACTATAAGTTGAAATGTTAAATAATCAGCGCAAAGAAAGCACAAAGCTGACTTTTCGAGCGTTAGCCCTTCGTAAGAGCAACTGTTGCATTAGACCACATAACAAAGTTTATGTATGGCTCATCTCTTTGAGTTTCTGTAGGCAATTATGTTGCATTGTAAAGCAACCCTCCTGCACAAACTGAAAAATAGCACAAGTTTGAAACATGCAAACGTGTTGCAGTTTTTTTATATTGCTTTGTAAGCAGCAAGAAAGAGTCTACTCAGCGATAGAGACTGTTAGTGTTACTAGAAGGTAGGATATTAGGTGGGAGAAAGTAGAAGCATCCAAATCGAAAGGAAAGATAATTTAAAATGGAAGTATGCGAGTACTAAATAATTTTAGCTGTAAAAATGGCCAGTGATCATGAAATGGCAGTGAGTAATCGTCTTTAAAATCTACCATGAATTTAAGTGACTCTGAGGTCGATGAGTGTGGAGAGCTGTTGAAGGTTGATGTACGCGACCATTGAATAGCTGTTAGTTAATTTGCAGAGCACGTAGGAGCTCAGTGTTTTGAGTCGCAAATTAGGATTGAAACTTGAAGTCTGCTAAGGTATTGTATTTTAAGGCTGAAGACTACGCAGAGTAAACAAATGGAATGCTTTGCTGGAATGCAACTCAATTTAAGATTGAAAAAAAGTTGTTGTGTCAAGCAAGGCTTTAGATGGTTTATCTTGATGTTACCATACGAATATATCCGCACAGTTTTTGGACGTTGGATCTTATAACTTGCTTTAACTTTGAAACCAGTCAACAAAATAAAAAGTAGATGGTTTAGAATAAAGCGGTGAGAAACGAAGCATGACACATAAAGGCTACCATCCTTTAGGCACCACATGAACATATAAGAAGATTAAGGTTGTAGTTTTGTAGAAAGAGTTTTAAAATGTCTTTCAGCAACTGACTGTTGTAAACCAGCTTTTTCCAACTCATCCGAAATTCAGCTTTAAGTTTAGATTCCTTGAAGTAAACTGAAAATGGAAAGAGAAAATTATGAAAAGAGAGAAAGCTGGAAAGATGGTAAAATATATAGATAAAAGGGGTTGACGAAAATCAGGTAGGACAGAAAGAATGAAAAAAAGAATAAAAGAAAGAAAGAAAGGAAGGAAGGAAGAAAGAAAGGAAGAAAGAAAGAAAGAAAGAAAGAATAAATGAAAAAATGAATGAAAGAAAGAATAAAAGGAAGAAAGAAAGGAAGAAAGAATAATAGAAAGAAAGAAAGAAAAAAAAAAAGAAAAAAGAAAGAAAGAAAGAAAGAAAGAATGAATGAATGAAAGAAAACAAGAAAGAAAAAAAGAAAGTAAGTAAGTAGGAAAGAGAAAAAAAGAAAGAACACAAATTGAAAAAGATACCAACGAATATCTATAGATTTCTAGCCTTGGCTAGGTTTGTCGGATATAAAAGGTGAAGAATGTGACAGGATTTGCTTTAAACAAATTCTTTAACAAAAAGAAAGAAAAAGTTCTTCCTACCTTGTCGATGATTGGCAAATATCCTTTCTACTTTGGAGTAAATGTACAATATTATAGCCAAAAAGAACTACGATTTCGATTCAACTGGCTAATAGAGGTTGATCTATTCTGCCAGGCAAATCACAGTGCAAAAAAAATTGACTGTTGATCAAAAACGCAAAGAATTTTTAGTTGGTTTATCAGTTTGAAAATCAAATCCGTGTCCTACATTCTGTTTGGATTCCAAGAAAAAGTTTTCAGCGGAACATTCACGTACATTAAAAGTTTAATTTTTGAAAAGCCAACCAGAAGGCACAAAATTTTTCAGCCAGCCAAACAAAACAAATGGATGACCTATAGATTAGGCTTGCTTATTGAGTCAAAAAAGTGAGTTCAAAATGAAAATAGTTACTTTGTAATAATCACATTTCATATTGGTAATCGGAATGGGATCTGAAATCATAGTCACGTCTTCAAATCCGACCCGGCTTTTGCCATCGTTCTACTTTGAAATCACGCGTATGATTTTAGATCAAATTATAATTCACTCAGTTAGTTCAATTACTGTAATTGTTAGTTGGTAAATTTCTAGATTGTACGTACTATTTATGTATAATTACTCATAGACTGTTGAACATGACTGCGAAGCTCCTGACCCATTCAAACCAACAGACCCGTTTAGAACTCATAGCTGCCTCTCATAAAAACAAAAACAAAAAAAAACAAATTCGTTTTATTTAATGATAGCCTTGATCTGAAAGAGGCAATAAAACAAGCATTTGCTAACTACTGTTAAATCAATTTAGGATTAGGGCCAGTTATGCGGTTTCTAAACGGTCCATTGGTTAAAACAGCTAAACTAAATCCTTTACGACCCAGGTGGCCCATGAAGCCGGAGCATATCTCCGTTTTTTGTAGTGTTAAGCGGATTATGAGTAGTTGACTCCCCCTGGATGGGACACTAATCCATCGCATGTTAGCTCCCAGCACATGCTGGTACTCATTTACCTACCCCGGAAGGATGGAAAGCTGAGTTAACTTTGGCGGAATAGAAGGTGACATAAAGATTCGAATCGCGGCAGGGCCGTGAATAGAATTCGGGACCTTGTGTTTGAAAGGCAGAGAACTTACCAACTGGATCGACCACACCCCACCCAGCAGCTCTTACTTAATCTAAATTCCAAAACAAAAATTTTGGAACCAAATATCAAACCCAGATCCTTTGTTAATTAGAGAATGGATGTCTCATACAGAATGATGATCGTAGGCTAATACCAATACACTCGATGCCCGTTCCTGTGTATCCTGTCTTGCACCTGCACTCAAATGTGCCTTTGGTGTTTGCACATCTGGCTGCAGTATGGCAGTTGTGGGCCCCAGTGATACATTCATCAGTATCTGAAACAATAATTTTTGCGTTACAAAAAAAAATATATTCGTATTCTTTTACTACCACACAGAATTGCCTAAAATTAAAGAATAAGAGCTAAAATAGGCAAAGGTTTTGGTCAGTCAATATGCACAGCTAAAATTTAAGTTCAATAACAACGCTAACAAAGAACATCTATTTGCAAACAATTTAGATACCAGATCTCGTCGTCATTTAAGTGTTAATAAAGGTAAAATATACGTTCGAGATCAACATTTAACATAGTTTTTAATTCCCATGGAGCCAGCTCTTATATCCGGTTTCTGCAGTGTTGAGCGGATGGGACTTTTTGACCCGTCCTGGACGGGACACTAATCCATCGCAGGTTAGTTCCCAGCAAGCGCTTGTACTTATTTACCTACTCAGGAAGAATGGAAAGCTGAGTTAGCTTAGGCGGAAAAGAAGGTCGCAAATGTTCAAACGTCGGCAGAGCCGGGGATCGAACGGGGAACCTTTTGGTTGGAAGGCAGAGAACTTACCAAATGAGCCTACCATGCCCGCTCACGACCCGTTCGATATACTTTTCTTTTACTCACCCACGCATAAAATGCCGTTTCCTGTATGTCCTACATGACATGAACAGTTAAATGAGCCCGCGATGTTGGTACAGTTTGAGTCAACGTGGCAGTTATCCAGTTTATCAAGACATTCATCAACATCTACGAAGCGAACAAAAGCTGTGTTTAAATTTGTACTTACGCTAGTTTGTAAACATTTAACTAGTAAAGTCGGAATTATGGTCGTATAATGATAATGATGATGATGATGATGATGATGATGATAATAATAATGGTAATGGTATTAATGATGATGATAATGATGCTAATGCTAATGATATTAATGATGATAATGATGATAATGATGATGATGATGAAATCGAACCTACTCTTACCCCTACTTGTGTACAATGGAAGTCGAACCTACTCTTACTCCTACTGCTGTTACCATTACTTGTGTACAATGGAAGTCGAACCTACTCTTACTCCTACTGTTATTACCACTACTTGTGTACAAAGGAAGTCGAACCTACTTTTACTCCTACTGTTATTACCACTACTTGTGTTCAAAGGTATTTTAATCTACTCTTACTCTTACTTGTACTGTTACTACCACTACTTGTGTACAAAGGTATTCAAACCTACTCTTACTGTTGCTACCACAACCTGTGTACAAAGGTATTCTAATCTGCTCTTATTCGTATTCCTACGTTACTACTACTACATGTGTACCTGAGCAAAGGAAATCTAACCTACTGTTATTTCTACTGTTACTACCGTTAACTGTGTACCTGAACAATGAACTCCGCTTCCAGAAAAACCTTGATTACAGACACATCTAAAGGAACCATCCGTGTTGATACAAAGCCCATTAGCGTCACAGTTGTGATTGCCGGTCGCGCACTCGTCGGTATCTGCAAGTGGGTTCCATTGTTAGGCGTTGTTTTAGAAATTTTATGTATTATTCCACTTTTACCTATTTATATTTTTAATTTTTTTTAAAAACTAAGGAAACTGGTGAAGATCACAGTCTAAGCTGCTACAGCGAGAAGTTTCCATATTTTAAAGAAATGCACATCAAAATTTGATTGCCTCATTTATGAGATGTTCTAAGTAAAAGAACAAGCACCAACACTAAATTTTCAGTCTGACTCTGTGCGAGTAAAACTTAATTATTACTTAATAATAATAATAACAATAAATATGTCATGATAACTCCCGTAAAGGGGCTTTTCAGTATCATGCTAACCCCCTACCCCCCTTCTCCCCTTTTCCCTCTCTTTCTCCCAGTTAAGAATCCCAACTGGTAGGATGAAAACCAGTTGGCTATTTACAAAGCTGGTGAATTTGCCCCCTGGGATCACCGAGGACAAATCCATTCAGTAGTTCGAGTCGGGGATTTGAACCCAGGTCTTCCGTAATTTAATTTACATCCTTTTTTTGACCGATCATTAGGTTTATACTAAAACAATTAGACCTCACGGCCTTATGGACTACGAGTTTGAATAGCATAATCGGCCTACGGCCTCATGGTCTATTGACTCGTAGTCCATTCGTCCTCGAGGTCTAATTGTTAAATATTACATTGTATTGTTTTCCCTGTTGAACCGCATTGTGTTCCGTAAAATTTCTTGTATTTACATAACAGTTCAGTTCATCGTAAATACTTACAGATTGTAATATTGTTTATAGAACCATAGTATATATACTCTGTCATAAATATAAAATTCACATTGTTTGACAGTGACGTCGACGTATGTCGTAACGTTGTAGTAAGTTATTCGCGTTTGTTTTTCTAATTGATTTTATTTCAAAGTCAAGACTTATTACTAAAACTGTTTAACGCCAATCTTAATTGTCACTGTTTACGTTTTCTTGTACATGTTTTACCAGACAAGTGCTGAGAAGTAGTAGTATTAATGAGTAGATATTATTATTATTATTGTAATTGTCATTGACTTTGAGACTTTGTTATCGCCTTTTCCATTGTCAATATAATTGCTATTGTCTTTGCCATTTTCAATATCATTGCCACTGCTGTTTTATTAATCATTGTTTTTGTCATATTATTTATTGTTTTCATTGTAGTTTCTACTAAGTAATGGTAAAAGCGCAGTCCTTATGGGATGTGGCTATAAAGATGAACTCAAGTATAGATATCACAAACGTGTTAGTAGCTAGCTTAAAGCCTCTATATTGGGCACTATGGCCACGTTGGTAGTGGGCATTACCTTTTCAAACAACTATAAAAAATAGTGAGTCTGTTTGCTACCAACGTGGCCATAGTGCCCACTTCAGTGGCTTCAAGTTAGCTAGTAGCACGTTTGTGCTATCTATACTTGTGTTAATAAAAATGAATATCTTTATTAAGTTTAAACATATTGTTATTATTGTTATTATAGTTATTATTATTATTATTATTACTACTACTATTAAAATCTTATGGCCGTTGTAAATGCTACTATAATCCCCGTTGTCAATGTTACTACTACCATAGTGTAGTCATCTTATTTGTCAAGTATTTCCATTGCCATTTATTTTAATTATTGTTTTTTTTTTGTCTGTTTTGTTGTTGCTGTTATTGTCATTGCTATGGTAATTTTTACTGTTAAAGTTACAGGAGGGCAATAAAGACTGACCTACGCACTCGACCCCGTTACCAGTGTAGACCGGAATGCAAGCACACCGAAACGATCCATCGCTGTTAGTGCACGTAGCATTGCGGTGACAGTTATGTGTGTAAGTCGTGTTTCGTTCTGCTCTGCACTCATCTACATCTGAAAATTAAAAAGATCACAGTGAATTTAAGATATAGGTTGTTTGAGTTCAACAATATATGTTAGACATTAACACATATCTGCTCCGTTGTGAGCATTAAGTATATTGAATGCAAAGTTTTATTTGTAGAATTTGACACACAATCTCTATGTACTGCTATTCAAAAATATTTGATAACAATTTTTGTTAACAACATTTTTCAGGACAACAATGAACCTAATTTTCAAGGGGCAGGCGTGTAGCACAGTTGGTAAGTGCGCTGCCTTCTGTGCTGGAGGTACCCAGTTCGATTCTCAGTGACGCCAACGTGTGTTCCGACTTTTCTCAGAGCTGTGTAGCTATAGCTTTGAATACCCGTAAAATGGAGCACTGACAGAGGGAGGGGTAAGAACGTACCGTCGGCTTCCATTGATAACAGTTCTATGAACTGAAGGAACTACCGACGTTAAATAAAGAAAGTTTACCTTTACCTTTAATTTGGTTCTTACCTATAAAATTAACAGCAGGTATTTTGAGCTAATATGTTATACGAAGCCGCAAAAACGGCTAAGCGCTATAAACACAAACAACATGGGGAAAGAAAAGATTGGGTTTTATAGCTTTTTATTTAGTAATTGATGATTATGAGAAGCGCTGAACAAATCCTCAAAAATCTTGCGCTTTTTCTATTGCTGTGGAGGTATAACAACAACCCATGTAAATGACTTGTTTAGCTGTTTCAGGAGTCTTTGATTTGTCTATGTGTTCATCCAATCGTACGCTGAAATTTTAGTTTCTTTTGCATTATATTGGCTTTCATAAACAACGCTGGAATCTAGCGGTCACATAGACCACTTTTATAAATGGCGGCTATTTTAGTATTCTTTTGTCTATATTCTTTGAGTGAAAAATTCAAAAGAATATTTTAACCCAAACGAGGCTAGCCAGGCAAATTTGAATACAGACAAAAGAATACTAAAATACCGCCATTTATGAAAGTAGTCTATAGTATTTCTAAATGCTTTGTTAACGTTGTGTCATACTCATAAATTTTTTTTTAAAAAAATGCGTTTTGGCCATGAATATCGAATTCATTTTCTTTTTGGTAAAGGGAAAATAACTAGCGGTAAATTATTGTGAGCTGCGTCGGTGTTTCTAAAGAAACAATTTAGTGATAAATATGTAAATTCTACACCGTAAAAAAGAAAAAACTTAATGACGTTTCGGACGTTAGTCCTTCGTTGGAGTAAAAGAGAAAGTGACAGTAAAAGGAGTGAGTTTATATAGGCAGAGAGAGAATTAAGTAGCCAATAGAAACGCGGTGGGCAAGATAATTAAAAACAACAAAAGATGATTAAGAACATAAAAATGAACACAAATTAGAGAAAAGAGAAGCGTTTGTTCATCCCATTGGGATTAATAGTACCCAATCGGTGAATAAGTCGTTGTTGCCGCTAACCAAGGATAAACCGAGGTACTTGTGTAAAGAGAAGTAAATTGCGCTGTAAATTGCGATTTGTCAACCACACGCTGACCCAGGCACAAAGAACGACGGTGCTTGCCTGAGAATGCATGTTAAAGAAAATAGCAGACTGTGGAGATATGAACAATCACAATGTCAAACTTTATACCCCACTGCACATTTCTAACAGAATCATTAAGTTCCTTTATGACAGCGGTCAATTCGAGCTTTCATTAAATGCGTTGATTTGTCTGATTGTCAAAATCATGGCCACGCGAGAAAACAGCCAAAAGCAAGCTATTTTGTCTTCCTTTTTTGCACAGAAAAAAT
>JAOBBB020041892.1:0-14824 GCA_025331005.2 Zoanthus gigantus
GACCAATTAGTAGGTTTATACTAAAACAATTAGACCTCTCGGCCTCATGGACTACGAGTTTGAATAGCCCATTCGGCGTACGGCCTCATGGGCTATTGACTCGTAGTCCATTCGCCCTTGAGGTCTAATTGTTAATTATAAGCAATTTGCATATATTGTTTTCCTCTCCTTACTGCGTCATTCCTGATCAGTAAAATTACAATTCTCGTCTTGGCAAATTTAATATTAAGGCAGTTCAAAAGTATAAGCCCGCGCCTTTTTTTTGAGCTGCCTTACCACAAGGATTTATTTACCATTGTTATTTTTTTTCTATAATAATTCTAATAATGTATAAGTAAAAGTGGATAAAAGTAAATGATGTAGTAGTCTCTTGCTTATTGGTTCAAAAATAAAATGATGATGATGATGAATGATGAAGATGATGATGATGATGATGATGATGATGATGATGATGATGATGATGGAGATGAAGATGATGATAGTGAAGATGATGATAGTGAAGATGAAGATGAAGATGATGAAGATGAAGATGATGATAGTGAAGATGAAGATGATGATGATGAAGATGATGATGGTAAAGATGAAGATGATGATTATGATGATGATGATGATGATATCCAAACGGCTCATCTCTAATTTGAGATTAACCTGTTGAGTGTTCAAATAATTGAAAATGCACTGTACCTTTTACCAATTAATTATACTGATTAAAATCCATCAAGGGCAGAGAGAAGAAAGGTGACGGTCACTCATTAAGTACCTAAACGTTTACAAATTAAAGTTTGATGTGTCGTTAAAATCTGAATTTATCACGACAAACAGTAAGTGTGGATCATGTATGTCCTTCATATATGTTACATGATGGTGGAGCATACTTTAATAACATTACAGTTGATCATATACAGTGTTATTGTAAGTATGCTCCACCATTATGTACCATATATGAAGGACCTACCTGGATCGGTGGTCAGTATTCTGGCCTTAATTACCGTTTGCCCCTGTTCAATTCCCACTCTAGTCGCTGAATGGATATTTCTTGGATGATCCCTGACTCAAATCCACCGCGTTTTTTAATGGCCAACTGGTTTTCTCTGCTCAGCATGGCATGCTGATGTCCTGGGTTAATATCCAACTCTTACCAATGTCGGAAGATCCTAACTCAAACGCACCGTGTCTGTAAATAGCCAAACGGTTTTTCTCTTTTTAAGCTTGAACTGTGGTTTTGGGAGACAAATGATTCATCACACCTCTATGTAAATATGGACAAGGCTATATAGAGGATATTACACGGTGGTGCGAGCATATGAAGTTTATTTTCGAGTGTAAAAAATATTTTACAGTAAAACACTCATATCTGTGTAATAATTTGTTTTATCTTTGATACATATATCACTTTTTGTTTACTAAGCTCCTTCATTTAGGCAGTTTTTATTGTCTAAGCTGACAGGCCTGCTAAAAATGTTCTTTTACCAAATTTACAATGCAGTTGTTTTTTTGTCTGTTTTCATAGTGGTGTTCTTTGGCCATCTTTTCTCTTATTAGGTTTTACAATTAAGTTACGTTATTTTGTTCCTTTAGTAAACTAGAACTTCAAAAAAACAATAACAATGGTTTATTTGGGCATATTTTTCAAGGAATATTGCAATACTTGATGAACATTTAATAATTAATAAATTTTGAAAAGTAAATCTAAATTTGTACTTTTTAGATATATTATGCATTTATGCACTGCTTTCTTTAATAACTGTAAGTTCAAAATAACAAGTGCGTTTAAGTTTGCATCAAATGGAAATCTATTTCGAGTACTTGTGATAAATGTTTACGAAGTTTACATCGCTCTTATGGGCGGGCATGGTTGGCACAGTTGGTAAGATCTTTGCTTTATGAACACAAGGTCCCCACTTCAATACCGGCTCTGCCAAGATTTGAATCTTTGTGCATTCTCTTTTTCGCCGAAGCTAACTCAGCTTTCCATCCTTCTAGTGTACGTAAATGAGTACCATCATCTGCTGGAAGCTAACCTGGGATGGATTAGTGTCCCATCCTGGGGGAGTCAAAGACTCTCTTCCGCTTTACACTACAGCAACTGGAGATAAGCATTGGCTCCATGGGCCACTTGTTTAGCTTAGCTAGCTTACAGTGTTGTTAAATATGACACAACCAAAGTTTTGTACCATATAACAAGCTTGTATGCTGTTATAAGCATTTAGAAGCAAAGTCTACTGCACCGACTCACTCATCAGATAAATTTTGGAAGGAACAGTCGAAAACTAAACAGAATTGTCATTTTGTAGGTATTTTCTGTGAAATACTTTATTAACTTCATTTGCAAAACTCACCGTTAATATTATATTTGGACATTAAAAAACTATTACCACCAGTTAAAAAACTATTACCACCAGTTATCCTTATATTGACTTCGTGGGCATGGGGCCTGCAGTTTTTTCCCTTTTTTAGTGGCGAATGAGAGTTTTAGACTCCCTCTAGACAGGAATGTAACCCAATATAGTTTTTCTTTTGGCTAATTCTTTGTTTCCACAGGAATTGTGATCGCCCTAAATTGATCGAATTTTTCAAGAGTAAATTTGTACGAGATATCTCATGTGGGAGTTCCCATTCTGGCGCCATACTCAGCAGTGGAGAGCTGTACACCTGGGGACTTGGCGAGTATGGTCGCCTTGGCCATGGAGACAGCCAGACTCAACTAAAACCTAAATTGGTAAGTATCGGAATTCATGTTCTATATATTTTTTGTGTGTCTAGTGTTGTATAAAATACATAGGTATATACAATGCTCTTTGTCTAATTTAGTTAGCTAAATCGTTATTAGGCACCTAGACCTCCGAGCTTCTAAAGGTGAAAAATGGCTTTCCAAAGATTATTTTTTGTATAAGCCGAAGAAAATGAAATAGCACAGAAACGTTGACGAAGTTTAGGTGCAAAGTTTTTATTGTAATTATTTCAATTTTTTGAGCCTCTTGTTCTAAAGCAAAAATCGATGCCTTTTAACAAAAATCGCTGAAATTACAATCAATCTGGAAACGCTTTACGGCTTTTTTTTTTTCAAGACGATGTACAAACTAAAACATTGAAATGTCAATAAATCTGTAAACTGTGTACAGGGAAATCACATACCGGCAGCACTCGATCTACCACCGATCTAGTTGTATCACAAACTGTGTTTCACTTAATAAAGCAAAGTCCTCAGCAGTTATTCAAAAACTTAATAATAATTTGAAGGGTGATTGTTTTTTTAACTTTAGAAAACTTATAATAAAATTGATTTAACTTAAACATCTTCTAAAAAACGGCGCATGATAATACGTCTAGAATCAGCTCTTACGGCACCCTGCATTTTTGATCCTGAAGGATTGATTCCAGGAAGCAAATTAAAGTTTATTTTTAATGTTTTCAGTTTTAACCATAATCTACGAGCAATTTGTTTTTGACTTTTTTTCTGAATTTTCTGTTTTGAATAATGGAATGACCATAACATTAGTTAACTGCAGATGAACATGATATTGCCCGTTTCGTTTCCCTTTGTCGTACTTCAATTATCATATCACATATGCATTTTATGTTTACCAAGGAACATTGAGCTCTGAGTGGTTTTCATTGAGCCATCATGGTGCAACTTATTTGAATCTGTTTCTCTGTTCAGGTCCAAGCTATGGTAGAGCATCGCGTGACTGACATTGCTTGTGGCAGCCGTGACGCACAGACACTAGCATTGACAGAGAATGGAACGGTCTGGTCTTGGGGTGATGGGGACTTTGGTAAACTAGGCCGTGGGGGCAGTGAAGGTTGCAGTGTGCCTCACGCAGTAGAAAGGCTGACAGGACAGGGTGTGTGCAAGGTGGAATGTGGTGCCCAGTTCTCTCTGGCCCTCACCAAGTCTGGCTTGGTTTGGACATGGTAAGCATGACATCAAGTACTGATATTAACCATTCAATGTACTTGAGGTAACTAGAGTTAAACAGAGAGACAGTGGATGAGTTATTTTTGGTTATGTACATTATGATCCGTGCAAGAAGAAGGCAATTAGTAATTGCTCACGGCACTCAGAGTCGATAAATTAAAATATTTTGTGTATTTATCCAGATTGAATCAATATTTATATATTGCCATTTTCTTCGCTGCAGAGATATTTGAAATCTGATTCTGCAGAAAAGCAACGAGACGTAAAGGAAGCATGTTTCAGGCGACAACTAGAAATGACAATACCTGGATGAAAAAAGCAGCCTCTCAATGACCATTTGTTTTTCACCCTTTAAGAATGCACAAAGTTTAACGTGCTCTTGTGATAACTGGTATCATGAAAAAATTAATAAAAATTTCCTTTTAAGTTTTGGTGGATAAAGCATTTCAAGAAACTAAAACACTATTGTCAAAGAATTGTTATCGTTTTCAAAAGTTTTTAGTTTATGAATCAATTACAACATAACATGCCAAGTCTTATAATACCTATGGAAATTTCCTTATTTGGCTAATGGCTGGTTCAATTCTGCTGTACTGATCGTGGTCGCCAAAAGGAGTCTTTCATGCATTTCATTTCTTGCAATTCAGTTCAACTACTGAGAACAAAAGTGCACTGTACAGTTACTTAGAGGACATGATTTTGCAGCAGTGAAGAAAAGGTAACTTGGATAAAAGGAGAGAAAAACTACAGTCGAAAAAACTACACTGGTATCAAAAATGTGAAACACACGATCCCAAGGGAACTCAAATTACACTTAAAACACGTAAAAAATTACGTGTGCAAGATGTAATTCTTGTTACGTCGGGGAATCTCGTCGGCATTTCGGTATATATGTACAGGAACACCTCAAGGGTGACACGTCCTCACATATTTACTTAGCCAGATAACCTGAATGTAGAGATGCCTTTAAAAGCGAATGTTTTCAAATAAGAGATAGAGGTACGCAATGAATATGCCGTTAAGATCAAAGACGCCATGCATATGCGCTAAACCAACAGGTCACACACTTGAACTTGAGACTTAGCTTATTTTCTATACTTTCTATGTTTTCTATTCACTTCAAATAGATTTGTTAACTTGGTTTATTACCACACTGACGATGAGGGTTGTCCCTCGAAACATGATTGTTCAATAAAATGAATGTGAAGTTGAAAATCAAGAGTGTCGTCCACGTTAAAAAAATTATTCGAAAGTAATTTTCCAATCCAATTAAATTTGGAGCCCGTTTAGTGTGTTTCATAACATCTTCATTTCCGTTATGTAATTGCTTATTGACTAGTGTTTCTCAATAGTATTAACCGGCTTTTATATGTTTTACTTTATACCAAGTTCAGACCTAGATACAAAGAGTAAATTTTACTTCCACGAATGATTTCTTTCCTCTATTATCCCTTAAGCTATTGATTCTGAAAGTGGGGTATAACCCATCAACAGGAAGTCGAGAACTATCGCGCCTGAGTAACTGTGGAAAACTGTGCATAATTCATTCAAACATGGCGATAGAATATAAAAGAAAGTGCGAGGAAACTAGAGATTCAAAACAAAGCCAAACAGATTTATCCACTATTTCACTTTTTTTAGATATGTTCTTTTTTCGATCAGGGGGAAAGGAGATTATTACCGCCTTGGCCACAGTAGTGATTCACACATCCGCAAGCCTCAAATCGTTGAAGGCCTGAAGGGCAAAAAAATTGTGGACGTAGCTGTTGGGGCTTTGCATTGCCTGGCTGTCACCGAACAAGGACAGGTGAGACAATTCATAGTCTTATCCCTAACCTGAACTCATATGTAATCTTATCCTTTACACGAACTCGTATATAATCTCATCCCTTACCTTAAATCATACAAGTCTTATCCCTTGCCTGAACTCATCAATAGTCTTGTCCCTTACCTGAACTCATATATAATCTCATCCCTTACCTGAACTCATATATCAACTCATCCTTACCTGAACTCATAGTATAACCTCATTCCTTACCAGAACCCATCTATAGTCTCATCCCTTACCCGAACCCATCTATAGTCTCATTCCTTACCTGAACTCATATACTCTTACCCCTCATCCCTTGAACCTGAACATGTTTTCCTTTTTTATGGCGGTTAGCCCATAATTTCTAGAGTATACTAAGTTTTGTGTGTAACAATTTTATTCTGTACGAAGTAGGCTTTAAGCATTTATGTGAAACTTATTTACTTTTGGATGTTTCTAATGCACTGTGAAATTTGCACTCCTCGTTACTTATAGCCATTTTTCTTTTTTCTAGTACTTAAACTTTTCAACTCGTGATTTAGTCTAACTAATTTTAAACCAGAGTTAAACAATGGGATTAAAGCATCAGTAGTTTGTTTCAATTAAATAATTTTCACTTTTGTCCTTTTTTGTCTTTTGCCTATCTTGTTTGAACGTTGTCGTTTTGAGAATGGTTTTGATTAAAACCGAAATATAAAGATCCTATATTTACTCTTGTTTAACAAAAATGTAGGTTTTCAATATTTTCTTTGGAATAACTTTCATTCTATATTTTTCTAGTCAGTAGATGGTGGTCCCGAGCAATCCCCAGGAAATCATTTAACAAGTCAGCAAAATGAATATAAACTTTTTAACTGTATGAGCGTTTAAAATTTATTAGCGTGTTGGATTATGTTCAAAAGAATAACAATAATAAAGTAAGATAAGTACATGTTAATTGGTAAAAATTCACATGTCCCGTTAGTAGCCAAGAGCTTCAAAATTACATTTCTCTTTCCTCAGATTAAGAGAATTTGAACTGTGATGAGGCACAGCATTATTTGACCAACTCTTCTAAAGTAATGTAACCCCTGTTGATTTTAGACCAACGATAAGAGTTTGTTCACATAAAGATTTTTTCATAGAATTCTATTGTTGCTTGTATATCCATTTACTTGTATATCCATTCTTAACATATGCAATCGTTGCGTGGGATAACACCTATCAGACTAACATAAAACCTTTACTTATCCTACAAAAACGAGCCATCAGAATTATAACTTTTTCAAACTTTGACAAACACTCTAGTCCATTGTTCAAGCAGACAAAAATCCTCAAGCTCTTTGATCTTGTTAAAATTCAAATAATTGGTCTATTCATGTACAAATTCCACAATAACCGACTACCCGCGACCTTTGATAATTATTTCATAAAGAAAAGCAAAATCCATAAATACAAAACAAGACTCTCCAACCGACAAGCTTATGCACTCCCCAAAACAAGAATAAATTATGGTATCTTCAGCATTAAATTTACTGGAGCAAAACTTTGGAACGAAATTGATAAAGTACTAAACACTCTTTCCATGAAGACATTAAAAGAAAAGTTCATCCTAAGTTATTACATTCATTATCTTGTAAAATATAAAATTATTTGCTTTACAGTATTTTTCTGGGTTCATGGCTTTTCCTTTTGTTTCCTCTTATTCTCTTTACATGCCGATCACGCACTAACTTATTTTAATAGCAGTAGAGTTCAGATTGCCTGGCTAGTCTAGCCGCTATGGTTATTCCAGCACCTAATAAATTGTAAGTGAAATCTAGTCCTTGTAAAAATCAGACATATAATTTGAAGTTTAATAAACTTGCTGTTGTTCTTGTTGTTAAATGGTAGATCATTTGTGTAAATCAACTTGCCTTCTTTTCAGGTATATGCTTGGGGTGACAATGATCATGGTCAACAAGGCAGTGGAAACACAGCAGTCAACCGCAGACCAACTCTTGTGGTTGGCCTTGAAGGGCACAGAGTATCGCGGGTAGCCTGTGGGTCATCACACAGTGTAGCATGGTCCAAGTCAGATTTCCCTCCCCTAAGTAGTCATGAGCCTGTGGTGTTTCCAGTGTCACGTGATCCTTTGGGTTCATCGTACCTAACCTCAAACTCCCCAGAGAGTAATACAGTGGTCACCGATGGGCCTTGTAATGAACCTAATGCAAAGAGGCAACGACCTTCCTTGGCTAAAATTGTCTTGTCTTTGAACTCAAATTTTGAACGGCAGCAGGCTTTAGGACATATTTTAAGTGCTCTTCAGGTGCGCAAATCTCTATTCACTCTTTCAACGGAAACTGGAGTTGATCTTTTAAGCCTAGTGGCTTGTTGGAGCTGGTTCTTTTTCCCATTTACGATAGTGCTAGTCCTCTATTGGCTAATCCCAAGAAGCTGGTACCTGTTTATACAGTTTATTCAATGGGAACAAGTTTGTTTTTCGTTTTAAAATAACACCACTAGGGTTCTCATTAACACATCACTGCAGACTCACATTGTCAAGTCTTGACGTTCAAGTAACATACCTTAACGCACAGTTAGTACCATTAGTTTTACGTAGATTTTGCTGTCATAGTCAAGTTGCCAGTAAAACGCTAGGCCACATTTTTGTTACATATTTTGCTAAGGAGTTGGCTTAGGCCAGTGGGTTAGATTTGAATGCAGTGACTTGCTCTAGCTGCAGAATGTGATTGTTCCATTTGTGATCCCTGGGTTAAATTCATCACTCTGTAATAAGCCAACGACTAGTTGGGACTTATAACTGTGAGCAGCTTGAGTGGTGGTTTATGATTAAGAAATACATTTTCCCCGTGCCCCTCATAGCCTGGTGAAAACCAAGACAAAGTATTGGGAGAATTCGAGAACAATTCAGTGAAAACTTAAGATGCAATGGAGGGTTTTCACCCGCTTGAAAAGTCTTACAAACCTTACGAAACAGCTTTCCTTGGCTTGTAACATTCACGCTCACTATTTTCGTGGTAATTTAAGGGGTGCAACTAGCTACCAAGGTGGCCTTACTGTTCATTTTAGTGACTAGCAAGCATGTGCTCTATATACATAAATGCTTCAAAATATGTAGGGCGTTTTAGCATGGCAATGAATAAATGAATAAATTTATATTTTTTTAATTTATTATTTTTGTTTGCAGATTATGTATGCTCGCGATGCTGTAGTGGGCTCTCTTATAGACTCACACTCCGGCCCATCTACGTCAGAAGAATCTGTTGACCCCACTATCTCTTTTACATCCCTGCCTGAAGTTCCTATTGATGACGTAACTTTGACGGAAGTGAGTAGCGTTTTGTGTGAGGGAGCATCAGGTGAAGGACTGGACTCATTCACCAGGAGTCTGGGGCTAGATGACGCACGGTTGTTGGTGGAAGTGTTGAAATTGGCAGTCGCTGGAAGAGCAGGAGAGAGTGGCCGGGAGACCTTAACATCTGTTTTAAAAGCAATGGCTCAGTCAGGCACTGAGGTTAGTGTAAGAATAATATCTTAATACACACTTTTTCATTTCCTTTATAGGTTGGAAAAAGCGACTTTTTCATGCGCTTTTTTAGTTATGTAAGGAAGAATAGAAAAAGGTTAGACCCCATCAAGATGAACATATTGGCGTTTCGCATTATTATCAAGTTAAAAATAAAAATTACAATTTTTTTCAAATGTATTTAAGCAAAGGAACCTTTAGTGAAATATAGGACTCTGTCTCTCCCCTAGAATTCGGTTAAAACTTTACCCAAACTCTTAATTCCACTGTTTAATCCAAAGGAAGGGAAGCAATCAGTCTCTCAGATACTGCAGTTTACTTAAACAGAAGAACCTTTTCATGGATTTTCAGTTTTTTTTTATTAGTTTAAAAAAGAAGGTCCCTACTTATTGGAATCTTTTTTTCAGCCTGTGCTAAACAACGTTTTTCATAAGTGTGAATCATAGATACTTCCATGAAGTTGTTCAGTTGTGTAGCTATATCCTTTCTAAGATGTCTATCATGCTCACATTACAGGTGTGATTAAAATTTTGACCAAGGGTTGCCTGTAGACGCAATTGATAGTTTTTGTCGCTAGCGCCTCGTAGAGGAATAGAAAGTGTGCTATGGCCTTGAATGAGTCAGTGAATGTGTGTAATTTGGGTTTTAAACATGTTTTCAAATTATTATCAGACACTATGGTCGAAAATATTCGGTCTTTGTTAATTGCTTCCGATTCCTGGGTGATAGACTTACCAACGATTCAATCCCTAATAATGTGGAAATCTGCCTGAACTAGCTTCACTATCCCTCATTGAATATTGACTACCCCATTGACTTCGACCATTGACTACCCCAACACTCCATGGTTTCTATTTGGCTTGCAACTTATTTATATTAAAAGAATGAAGTCTGTTTATACATGAGGGATCCAATGTCAAAATCAAGATTAAGGTTGTTTTTTTAATAATTATACTTTAACCGCATATGTGCATGAACTTCTGGCATAGCTCTTAAAAGTGCTTCTACGAAATTTTTCTCTATAATGAAATTTTCTTTATTAAATTTTTCTTATGTCAACCATGTCCTTATTTGCACATGCACAGTAGGTATTGCATTGTGACTCACTAATAATGAGTAAAAGTGCCTTAAAGTTAGACCAATTTGATTTTTCGAGGAAAAATATTTTTTTTCGTTCTGATAGCTTTGCGGTGAACTTGGCTGTTTTTGATTTCAAGCTATTTAATTGCGAACTGTTTCCAGTTATGTTTTTACTTTCAGTAAGTAAATATATATAATTTTTATATGTGTGTGCAAACAATATTAATCATGTATATTATACACTCCCATAAAAATCGCTTCATCTTCCTGTCAGCTGCTTGTCATGCACATTTCGAGACATCATTCTTTCCGCTTTGCTGCGAATTAGATAGACAAGCTAAAAAGTAATTAATTGTTAAGCAGAAACATGCAGCATTAAACTTGTGTCCATATCCCATCATTTTCTAATGCAAATACTTTGAAAACAATATATATAAAGTAGTATAGACATGGGATCTTAAAAAACGCAACAGACAGCCTCAATACTCAATTGGTCTTAGTTCTATTCCTATTCGAAAGACGATTTGCAGCAGTGTCTGAAATAATAATTACAAAATAATTGAGAACAGAAACATTCAACAAAGAGATTGAGTGAAATTATGATTCTAATTGGAATCGACCCTGGGTCTCCAGATTATATGTTTGGCACCTTAACATAGGGCAGAATGGCTGGACAAATGATGTCATTTGCAACGTATTAGCATACAAATTGAGTTCGTCATGCTCATTTGTCTCAGTTCATTTTAAAGGAAAATGGCCCAATTCTGGTCAAATTCTGAAACCAAGCCATAATTTGCAAAAAATTCCATGGGGCGTAACAAAAAACACATTATTGGCTGTATAGCCGCAACGTTAAAGTCTTCTTTGGCTAAAATATCTCGGTAGTTAATCACGATCTGCTGGGGTCTTCTTGCCTTTTAAAACATAGAACTTTGGATCTACGTTGTAAATGTGAGATTAGCCTTTGAGATAGTTTAGTCACCGGAGAGGTCCCCCAAGACCGTCACATTTTCTCCTGTCACGATTACTACTCTATTCCCGTTCGAATAGCGATTCTTAGGTATTTAAGAATGGTTCATGAAAGTAGTATAGACATGGGATCTTAAAAAATGTAACTGACAGCCTCAGTACTCAATGAAACCTAGCTCTATTCCATTCGAGAGAATGGCTATTTGAAATAAATGATAATTAGAAAATAATTAGGAATAGAAACATTCAACAAAAACGTTTGAGTGAAAATATGATTCTAGCAGGCATTGAACCTGGAACTTCAGATTACATGTTTTAAGTCCAAATTAGCTCAAACTCAAATTTTACCATTTAACCGCAAGTTTTGACTCAAGTTTTATTCAATGCGAGAATCGAGATATTATATTAAGAGATTGTTTTTAAAACACATTTATATCAAACCGTGAAGTTATTGACTCTGCTGAGAAAAGTTTTAAAATGAAGATTTTGAAAGCTTTTGATACGCTGTTATTATTTTTCTCAAAAATGCCGTTTTTTGTTTGTTTTTTGTTTGTTTGTTTTTTTCATTTCTCGTGAAACAGATAGAATTTGTCTGGCCTAATAAAATATCGGAAGCACGACGTTCTTATAGTCAATATCCAACCCGTCAATCTCGTCGATACTGAGTTTCTGGAAGGCAAATGAACATCTCGGCGAGATCAAAATGGCGGTTGCATATATCTTAAAGATTTAAAACTTGAATCAATTAATTTGATGTTTGCTTTTTCACTAAACTTGAGAATCCTTACTTTTCACCAAAGTTCTCATTATTGCTCTCTACTAAATTCAGGACTGAGTGCATATAGTCCCAGAATGCGCATTATTTTTTTGTGCTTGGACTAGCCACATGCAGACCGAGACTGGCTATTTTTTTAAATACGTCTCACACTGAAGGTGTTAACTAATGAAAGATCTTTACTCTTAACTTAAACGTATTGGCAATGGTGTCGATCTCTAAGCCAACATAGAAACACCGTCTATTTAATTTTTATATTGTAGGTGGCTGAAGTACTCTTGGAGCTCTGCATAACAGAGCTAGAAGATGTTGCCACTGACAATAGTACTGTGAACCAGGCCTTCCAGCCTGTTGTTCAAGAAAGTAACCACCCCTACACAGACGATAGTAACACCTCTGGAGTAGTAAAGATTGCTGGTGCAGAAGGACTTCGTGTTGAGTTTGACCGCCAGTGTTCAACAGAACGCCGACATGATCCGTTAACTATCATGGACGGTACAGGACGTACTTTATCTGCTCGTTCAGGACGTGAATGGTCAGAATGGTCAAACGACTTAAGAATCAGTGGGGATGAGTTACGTTGGAAGTTCACAAGTGATAGCTCTGTTAATGGGTGGGGCTGGCGATTCACAGTGTACCCCATTGCCCCTGCTGCAGCTCCGAGTGACGTTCTGACAGACAGAAGCCTGTTAAATCGACCTTCTATCGATCTAGTAACTTGTCTACTCGGTAAGATAATAATTGGAAGTATAGACTAATGACTTACAATCGCAAGTGATAGCTTCTAAGGCCATGTGCTCTGCAGACGTTTTACGAATTGTAAAGTATAATGAGACGTCGATAGACTGGAGGGCTTTTTTGCAAACTTATGATGATGACACTGATGATGATGATGATAATGATGATGATTATGATGGTGATGACGATAATGATGATGATGATGATGACGACGACGATAATGATGATGATGATGAATGATGATGGTTAATGATAATAACTATGATGGTGATTAAGACGATGATGGTGATGATGATGATGTGATAAATGATGATGAATCATCAGTGATGATGATGAATGGTGATGCATGATGATGTTGATAAAGGATGATAATGAGTGATGATTATTAATGATTATGATGAATGATGATGATGAGTGATGATAATGAATGATGATTATGAATGGTTATGATGGTGATGATGATGAATGATGATGAATAATTATGAATGATGATGAATTATGATGATGAATGGTGATGATGATAAAAGATAATGATCAGTGATAATGATAAATGATAAATGATAATGATGATGAATGAAGATGATGAATGAAGAAGAGGAATGATGATGAGTGCTAGCTTTGTAAAGTTAGCCCATTGTAACTACCGCCTTAATTGGCCATCGAGAGATAAGATTTAAACTTTTATTGCTATGTCTTCATGCTGCTGGCAAACTTCTCTTTTGTCAGAAATGATTTGTTTGAAGAAGTAAAATAAATGGATGATTGGATGAATGAGTAAGTGTTCAAAAGATAAATTAAGCAAAGTATCGAATGAATAAATAGATGTATGAATGAGTAAAAGTTTGTTTTTCTTTTATTATTAAGAAGCTTGACTTGCCTTCAAAAGCTAACTCAATCATTCCAAGCGACCGTAAACTGAACGTTTGAATTTTGTTTTTGAAAGACTTTCAGTTAGAGACACTTTGTAGTTCGACATCCATTCCACGCCTTGCTTCAGCTTTGGCTGCGTGTGCACAGTTAAATTCTTTGTCTTCTGGCCAGAGAACGTGGGCGCTCCGTCGGCTGCGCAAGTTGCTTATGTGTGACGTTGGTCCGATTATGGATGTGCCTAGCCTGCTTGGCTACAACCTGTTGTTCGACGAGCCTCCTCTAAAACTTAAACATTTTGGAAACAAGAGTTTGAATTCGGTACGTCCAGGGTGTTTTTTTTTTTGTATATGTTAAAAAAGTAAGGATTTTTTAGGGGTAGGCTAATTCTTAATTGGTATTTTTTTTGGGGGGTATAAAAAATGAAACTCTTTCGGACCCCTCCGTCATTAGAATATGTTAGTGGAGCCCATGGGCACCTTACCGACCTGACTTCTGAGAATAAAACTTGTTTTGGTGGGAGAGGAGGGTGCTAGGTAATGATAACTGTCAATTGTATATTTTGCCATAACTGCTTGAGAAATGCGTCCACCTACAACTTCAAAACTTTTTCATACAGTAAAAAAGCTAAACATATTACGAGCCAAATGGCCCATGGAACCGGAGCTTATCTCCGGTTTCTGTAGTGTTAAGCTTGTGAGAAGCTCTGCCTCCCCCTGGTCAGGATAATTAATAATCGCTGAAGCTGGTATTTTATTTGCCAACCACGTAAAGATGAAAAGCAGATTCAATTTTCGAGGAAAGGAAGGTTAAAGGTTGGATGGCAGTGATTTTGCCAACTGCGACAATCCCACAGCCATCATACAGTAACCTTTTGGCTGAATAATACAAAGTGAATGTACTCTGCTATTAACATTTATTGCCTTCAAATATTGTTCAGTTATCTCTATTAGCTAAGTATTCAGATTAACTTGCTTGAGCATAGTTTGGAATGATCTAATTAACAGGGCTGGGTTGTTCAAAGTTGGATTAAATTTAACCCTGGCTAAGCTAAAATTACTCAGCAATTCCTTCTCAAAGGAAAAATTATGGTTTTATGAAATACTGTGCACCATTGAAGAAGGAAAAAAGACGCTAACAAAAGGAAGTGGAGGG
>JAOBBB020041963.1:0-14823 GCA_025331005.2 Zoanthus gigantus
ATTATTTATATTGTCTAAAATCAGTAAAGATATTTTAAGAACATGTTTAAGAACATTTGAGGCTGATATCCCGAAAACATTTAAGAACGTTTAGCCTCAAACGAAAAATTCGACGTTCTTATAAAAAAAAAGAGTGTAATCGAACCCGAGCGTCCCGCATGATAGACTGGCACCTTACCAACTAGGCTAACCAGGCGGCGAAACTTAGTCAAAAGGGGTATTTATTCGAAATGAACAGCAATTGAAAATTTGGTTGGCAACGCTAACACACTAAATATATTGGTTCAAATAAAATAGTTGTGGCTAAGTTTCTCATTTTGCCGAAAGTCCAATGCAAGTTCGTTACACATTGAGCAATCACTATCTTTTATATAAAGGATGTAATCAAAATGTATTATAAAACAATTTGGATAACACGTACAGATACTCTTTTCGGCAATTTTGATCTGCAAGTATCAATACATCAGTTTTAAGGTATACGTAAAAATCATGGTAATCTCTCATCGTCTCATATTTGAGCATGCCGATAGTCTACTTCTGAAATTTCTGAAATTTCTAAACATTTAATTTAGAATAAAATTTCGGTTTTGGTGATAAATCAGTTTCTGATAATTTTTCGAATCTGTCCATATAATCATACGGGTAAACTCCTTTTCGTTTTAGTAACTCAATCTTTCTCCTTCATAATAATTTGATAAATTCCTGAACGATTAATCTGGTAATTATTTTACCAAATTAAACAGTCAAGACTTGATGCCATGAATTTGAAACTATCAATGAATCACTTCAATCACTTTTTCCTTAACTACAACAGTTGTCACATGTTTTCCAGCCTCGCCTAGACAGTATCACCTTTTTCATCGATCAAAAGTTCTTTCTCTTAAACTTTCTTAACAAATCTATCTACGACGATCTGTTTTGAAAAGGAAGTATGTTTTTCCTCATTGTTTAGAATACAATTTATTTTACCTTTAGTTTTGTCAAGATTCAGTAATGATAAATGCGCGTCATATACAATACAATACAATACAATACAATACATTTTATTTACATTTCATGTTTGATTTGAAGTTACAAAGAGATTACTATAGATAGGTTTATTTTTAACGTATATTGGAAGAGAAGGGGAAAAAAACTAAATATAGTGGAGTATTTAGAAATGTCTAGTGTCTAAGGTAACCAAAGGTTTTCTAGTTTTCTAGTTTTCCAGCATTTCACACACAACACTGAATTTGACATTACTCGCTTCCCACAAATACCACATGGATCTACCTTACAGACACTTCACCTTCTGCTCCACTCACTACCACTTTTGTCTTCCCGAGGTTCACCTGCAACCCCTTGCTTTCATTTGCCTCCTTTCATTTCCAGAACTTCTCCTTTATATCCCTCCATAGTTTCATTCGCCAAAACCAAGTCATCTGCATACAACATGTAACTCATCAAACCATTTCTCACATTCTCTGTAACCACGTCAACTACAATCGCAAAAACCAACGGCGACAACACTGATCCCTGTAAGTTGGAATTAAAGACTTAAGAAAGTTTTGAAAAAGTCTTTGAAATGCAAATGATTGAGAGTTTATGAACCCTTCATAAGATAAAAGCATAGAGAAAGGCTATTTACAGGAGGCAATTTAACTGCGTTGATTGAGGTGGAAAAGGTTCAAATCACTGAATGGACTATGTTCGTTGTAAATAGTCACCTGCCTTACTTCTTACTAGGGAGAGGATTAGTACCTTGTGTGGCTTTGTTTTTTTTGTACTAATTGTAAGTAGTAATTCTTGTGCATTGTAAATAAAAATGATACACTTTATTCAACTACACAACAAATAAAAGCATTGAAATATAAAAAAATAGTAGTTTTTCAAAGTTTATTGATTAAAAACGAAGAGGTAAAATTTTCAATTCTGTTCGTTAAAAAGAAAGTAAACGAAATTGCTTTATTGAAATCATTGTAGCTTATTTGCGATGCCCATACTGAGAAAGAGATAATGTGGGCCTTTTCGTTCTGTTGCTCCAGAGCCTACTAATCTTTAATTGTTAGAAAGTAAGTACATTCTTATGCCTTTCTGTTTAGCATGGGTTACCCAAACGTTCCTGTACCCCATATATATGTTGTATGTTTTACGTTAGTATTTTCTTATAACCACAGCCCGTAAAAGCTACCTGTAGCTTCTTGTTACTATTTTGGAATTGGAAAAAAAATCGTTATCGTCAATTTTTTTTTCTTTTTAAATATTGAAGCGAGAGAGGGTTTTCTATTTTAATTTTTAATTTTTAATCTTTATTACTCAAATAGCGCATCTGGCTCCTGAATATTGTCATTTCAAGACTAAGCTAAGCCTTCATTATAAAATGGACGCTGAATTATTGAAGCCAGAAGTGATACTGCTTCCAAATATAAGATTGAATTTAGATTGTGGATAACTATGCTTCAAGATGCAGTACACTCAATAAAGATCTACTATGATTAGTTATAAAGTTTGGCTGCCAGTGAGACTGTTACTCACTCTTTGCACTCATTGACATTATAGTACCGCTCGACTCTAGCAGGAGCCATAATTAAACATTTTGTTTCTTAGTTATAAATTTACATTTATTCACTTTTCTCTCTGTATCACTATTGTAGGAACATCAAAAGCAGCATCCTCGGTTGGAACCTGAGAAGTTGCAGGCTTTTTTCCACCAAATTCAGCAACAGAGTCCCAGTCCAGAGCAAATTTCAGAGCTCTATGGACAGTTGGTGGAACAGCAGCAGTTACAGAAAGCACTCACAGCTACAAACAATACAAATATTCAGCAGACACAGTACAGGCAGTATGAACGACGAAGTTTGATGCCAACTCAAGAGCAGCACAATACGGTGGTTTTCCAATTTGCTCTTAGTTTACGGCTTATTATTTTTAGTTATAGTTAGATAATTATTTTTTAGTTTTTATTATGATTTACATTTAAATTCTTAATTGAAACATGCCAGCATCTGCAGTTGCATTTTAATAACTCAAGTACCCAAAATATATAACCATGGCAAGTTTTATTGGTTTCAAGAATTTATACCTTGTGTTTTCAAGATATTGGCTACACAGGTCGACATCTACAAGAAAATTTAGAAGAGCATAAAAATGCACCTAGTATTGGCCGACACTACAAAGACGTGCATGGCAATTTTTTCAAAAGATGCAACAAATGCTTTCTTTTTTTATTAATGCTGTTCAGTGGAGCAAAAGATCTCCTCTTAACAGTCAGACTAAGTTAAATCTGTATTGAAAGCAACAACAACAACAACAACTTATTTCCACTTTAAGTGCTCTACATAATTAAAAAGAAAGAAGTGAAACTAACTTACAGTGGTTGGACACCTGAAATTACTGTACAAGCTAAACTAGTCGGGTGCCCATTTTATTTTGAAGTTATAGTGCAATGCTTGTGGGAAGTTTCTATAATGATATAAACGTCAAGTATAGGTAGCACAAACGTGACATGCTATAAGCTACTTGAAATCACAAAAGTGGGCTAAGTCAACGTTGGAAGTGGGCTTTACCCCTTAAATCTATGATAAAAATGAGCCTGAATGCTAGCAGCCATGGACAGCTGTTTTGGCTTTTTTAGGCTTTATCAGCATTGCACAGTTAAAGTCCATCTATTTTGTAACTTTTTGAATTAATATTTGTTATTTCTGACTAGTTATCACATATTCGCATAAAAATTCTATTTTCTTTTATGATATGAATTTTGTTGTGTTTTTTGTGTCATACTCTGTTTTTGGCATCAATATTATATTTCAGTGTTTCACCATTTATTCTTCTTGACCTCCTTCCTTAGGGCCTTTCATCTCTCCGAATGATTATCAACTCTGGTTGTGATAAGAGACCATTTTTGAATTTCCAGTTCCCGCTGACTGCAATGACAATGGATTCAATTTGTACAGTCTTAGCTCCAACATGGAGTTAAATATTCCTAAATACCAATGTAGTTTTGCACTTTGTACAACTGTGTGTAATGTTGGAGGTGTGAATTTTCCCACTCTCTCACTTGTAGTTTTGAATATTTAAAAACAAAACGAGGCTAGGACTGTATAAAATGAATCTGAAGTTATTTAAATTAGCAGCGACTAGGGATTTAAAACTTGTCTGTTATTAATACTATTATTATTATTACTATTATTATTATTATTATTATTATTGTTGTTGTTGTTGTTTTAAAAGAACATTTTGTGAAGAGGGCATTACATCATCTATTTTCAATTTTCAATTTAAATATGTTTTGTTGATTGTTTTGGTACTTATTAAATATTTTTGAAAACATCTGTGGCTCAAATTACTATCTGGATTTCTAGTTTAAAAAACTCGAATTCCATAGCTCAAAGTTTACATAAAATCTTGTATTTTGCTTGTCACATTGGGTGGAATTATTTACACACAATAGTACTGGTTGTAGAACAGCTTTGAAAAAGTTTAATTGTGACAGGAATAAACTTGTCCCCTAAACGATTTAACTCGTTTTTGATAATAGGTATAATTTAATATCGTATGCCAGTTGGTTCTTTGTTGATGTAAATTGTCAGTAAGAGTATATATGAACACGGAACAAATTCCTGATATTGCAGGTGGAAGAAGGTATTGAAGATCTACTTGGTCCAAACGAACTGCAGAAGTCTCAAGATTGTGCAGATTCAAACCTGCTGAGGAACAAAATATCAGCAAATCATTCAACAACAGAGACAATCAAGACGTTAAAGAAATCAAATAACTTGTGTCAGCAGCAGTTTGAGTCATCATCTACGACTTCTCTTGCTTCAGGATCTACATCGCAGGAAGATATCAACCCGAAAGGCAAAGCTGATGAAGGTGATATACAAAATGATTCCTCCAAAGAGATTAATAAAAAGTAAGTTGATCCCTCATTTATCTTAAAAGCATGTTTTGTTTTGTTTACCTGCGATGTCAAGAATCTTTAACTGTTGTAACGAAAAGCCCTTACTTACCAAATTGTTAGAAGTAAGGAAGTTGAATATTGTACTTTATCTAGGCTGGATTCTAAAGATGATTCAAATGGTCTGTTTAGACAACATGGAAAATTTAGAATGATTAACATCAGTCTGATGTTTCGTTTACAATGAATAGTCACCTTAACTGGTTCAAAAGTTATATTAGCACCAGTTGTTTCTGGATTCTAAGACAAAAATTCGTAAGCTTAGCAACTGGCGTTAAGTTGATGAAAAAGATGAGTTTTTGCGTGAAACATCTCAATTTATAAGAATTTTTCCTGTCTCTCAATTTGAGAAAAATATTATTTACGACATTTGAGGAAATAACTGTTTTTTTTTTCGTTGGAAATGCATTAAAATGGATTAAAGGCTTTAAATGCATTTAATGGATTAAAATACTGTAGTTTAGCGAATTCGAACCTTTTTTAAAGTAAAGTGACATTTCTAGCCATGTATTAAAGACTTTGACATTTATAAGTTGGGGTACTCTCGTTTAATTACCTATAGCAAATAATATCTTTCAATTTTTGTTGTAGACACATTACCACACCAGGTGCAAAGGTAGAGGAAACAATCGCTGGTAATGGTAGCAAGGTAAAGTCCGTTAGAAAAGAGAAAAGGTTGCTTTTTTCAGCTTTTGTTCTTCGTTTTTTTTTTTTATCTTAGCTCAGGTATCAGTAACCTAACCGAATAATCAACCATAATCGTACTGAAAATTTGGTAAATTTTATAATTTTCACCGTAGTCGATTTAAACATGTTTCTCAGCTTTGCCTAGTTCATTATTCAAAATTTTCGTTCATCTTGTTGCCAGTATAACCGTGTATTTGTAAACAAACCACTCACATCAGTCACTAACCCTAAATTACTGTAGGGCCTAACTAAAAACCGCCTCGCGAATTAGGCTGCCTTATTAAATATTATTTTTATCGTTATTACCATAAAAAATTACTTGTAGCGCTAGCAGATATTGAAATGCCGTTCAATATCCTTAAGAAAGCTAGGGGTCTCTCAAATACTTCAGCTTTGTAACTTGCACTCTCGGTCTTGATCTTTGTATCTAGCTGGTCATCTCATTTACCGATTTTAGACACTACAAATAACCTCAATGGACAACACTTGCATTTTCATTTTCCATTTCTGTTTCTCATTCACTAACTCTTATGTCACCAGGTATGGCTACACCAATGATGGCTCTCACTTTGTTTTCTCTATCTATTAGTATAATATATCGGCGTCGGTCAGATTGTACTTTGATGTCTCACAGCAATTTGATTCTCAACAAAACCCAGTGGTACATGCTCATACTATTTGTCCTTGCTCCCCAGTTCATATAGAAATTAATTAAACTCAACTTCCAATGACCATTTTCGTCATGTTTCCATGCCTTTTTCTGTACTCCCGTGGTAATTTTTCACACTCGGCAACAACATGGGAGACACTTTCAGTGTGATCACTGCCAAGTCTAAAGAAAGGGGATTCGATTGCATTTTCAATATTTATTGCTGTTGGTTCCTAATGCTTGTTCTTGTGCAGCACAGATGGGCTTCTGTTTTAATCAGCAGTTCTCAACAATTTCAAGATTCTTCCTTCTCTACTGAATTGGGCATTTCTCTCAGAAATTGCTGTTTAATCTTTTTTCCCACTCTCTTAGGCCCTATACAGGCTAATTCCGTTTGAAATCCATCTTGGTGATGCACCCATCAGTATTTAAAACCCCAGTTGCTCTCCCAACTATAAGAAAAGTGGTGACAAGCTATCATATTGAAAGATTCCGCGTCTGATGTACACGTCTCTCAAACTTCTTGTTACCACCCCAAGGGTTTTTTCGGCCATAGCTTCTACAAGGTTCTGAGAATGTTGATAAATTTCATGACTTTTCCTAATATTTAATGGTGAACTTTTTTGTCATGCAATTTACTAATATAGGAAGTGTACTGTTACTATGGTAACCCTGTGACTACTTCTGTAAAACCATCACCACTAGGTTAGGTTCTAAATTATTTTGATCAGGAAACGCTACAGCTCTAGTGCTTGCACATTTCGTCTGTTTTTGTACCACCAGGAAGAAGGACTGTCCAGACTGTTTTCAGCAAAAATATTTTGAATACATTTCAATGGATTTTTCTTAACACGGTAGAGCTCATTTTTTAGGACTACCTTAATTTTTGGGGGTCGACTAAAAAATAATTCTTGGTTGCACCCCATGTACAACAAGAATGTTATGTTAAATGGAGCCCTGCAGAAACCTAACATGCATTTTAGCAATTTCTGTGCATCCCAGAAATGCAGGTAGCCTGAAAGTCATGCGTCCTTTTCAAATTTCATGTGTCAAATACGCGTCGGGGTGTGTTAATGGGAACCCTGCTAAAGCGGACAGTATAGTTTGCATTCATTTTAAGCCTGCAGTTTCTTAAAGTCCTCAATGTAAATCAGTATGAAAGTTCTAATTGATTTGGTATCCTTTAAAGGTTCAAACAATCGTATCGAAATTATGGTTTACAAACTAGACGTGTTCCTTTCAGCCTAGGTCAAACAATAACTGGATAGTTTGAATGAGAAAGAGTGGAAAAAGATATAAAAGACTAAACAAAAGTAGCTAGTATTTAAAATATATTATTAACCCCTACCTGAAGCAGCGTAGATTTTGCGACTTTCTATGTCACCAGGAATGGAATTCCATAATGCTGCTGCACTAACTTATTGTAAATGATAATGCCTGATCATTGCACTTATTAAATGATTATATTTTTTTCTCCTTTTAGGCCCTTAAGAAAGACGTACAAGGGAAACAGAGAAGAAGAAAAAATTGTGCTCATTCATGCAAGCAAACTCTTATCCAAAACAAAACATTCGAAGAGCAGAATTCTAAAAAACCGAAGGTTTCAGACTTGAGTACAAACGTTGACTCTATAAGACTAGTGCCTGATAAAGAAACTTCATATGCTAACATAATTAAAGACACGATACCTGATGAAATGGTTTCTGGAGTAAGCAGGCATTCACAATGCGATGGGATTACTCATCCAAGTCTTCCAGGGGCATTTTCTGGCCTTATTAAACTAGATTACGTGGGGGAACTTGCAAGTATATTAAAATCTGGTCCTCCAAATTCCGAGTCATCAGATCTGATCAAAAGTTGCTCTCATGTTTCTAATACATCAAGTTTGGACTCTTCTTGTGTTAAGAAGCAAGATAATCCTGTAAAGGCAGTATCTTCGGCCTTAATTGAACACAATAAACATTCATCTTTGAGCTCTTCTGAATTTTTTCTAGATGCAAGAGATTTAGCAACGGAGAGTCTTCAAACCTTGGCAGATAAGTTTACGTGTAGCCTGAAAGGATTAAGAAGAACAAAGTCGACTGTAACTGACTTTGCTTCAAGTGAGATTATCGCTCATAATCAAGAAAGACCTTCAGTGATCAAGATTTCACCAACAAAGAAAAATCCAGAAGAAACTTTAACAGAAACTAACAAAGGAGAAACTGTTTCAGATGATATTGGTAAAATGAAAAGTATAGACTGGAACGATCAGAAAGTGAGCAGTTCCTCAAAACATTCACCTCCCGGAAAACCCCGATCAAAGAAAAGAAAAGAAAAAGAATTTGACACAGAAAGTAACAAAAATAAAAAATCTGACAGTCATAACAATATACCCTCAAAAATTAATGCTAAGGAACAGATGATGAAATCAGTTCAACTTGAACAACTCTTTACACTTGGAAAGATAGAAGATTCCTCGAAGACAGACCCACAACATTTGAGCACTGCTGTTTTTTCTACAGAGCAAATTACTTCAAAATCTAAAGGCAAGAAAAAAAGTTTGATATGCAAAGATAAATTGGCTGAGAGTACCTTTCTCTCAACATTTACACCTGCTGAAGTTCAAACTACCTGCGTTCGATCTCTCCCAGGTTACCGATCAAAATCAACTCTATCCTCATCAGATTTTCATATTAAAGAAGCAAACATAAATCATTCTTTATTTCATTTGAAGGATAAGTCTGTTAATTCTCGCATTATATCAGGCAATAAGGAATATACTCCTTATTCCTTTGAAAATTCATCGCTGAGTTTCGTATCTGATAAAGACGTTGAGAGTTTGGCAGTGGACAAATCATCAGAAAGTTCTCGGACAAAGCATACCAAGGCAAAAAAGAAAAAAGAGAGAAAACTCAAAAACTTTAAAGACAATACTAAAAAAGTAAGAAAAACAAAAAAGAAACTAAGTGACAATTTCCAGGATCAAGATCCAAATCATTCTCGAAATCTTCAGTCACAACTGAAAAGTACAGCAGAGCATATTGTTCTTCAAAGCGGCACAGAATCTCCAAACAGCACTGTAAACCTGTCTTTCGAAGAAAAGCTTGATATTATTTATAGTGTGCCAGAAGAATTTGAAAAAGACCATTTATCTGGAGCCTCTGAAAGATTAAAAGCAATTACATTAGAAGTGACACCATTTAAGGTATTTGAAAAGGGCAGTAAAGATTCCATACAAAAAGAAAACTTTGTACGTAGTAGTTTTGATAATCTAAAATCAGTGCACAGTACGAAGGAAAGAATTGAAATGCCAGATTTTGATTCACCTGAAGAGCTCCAGATTGCAAGTCCAGCTGTTTTTCAACTTCAGACGCAAAATCCTCTCAAAGGAACTAGTGTTGATTCTTTAACAACAACGCACTTGAAATGCAAAGTGCATAATGGAAAATCAACACATAATGAAGTACCTGATCAGACGGCAGAAGCACAGCACTTTCTACCCAATGAAATTTACGCCAATTCTCACAAAAGGAATGAAAGTAAACCTCCAAGACCAACGGAGGTATGCAATTCGACAAGGCTGCAATCTTCTTCATTGGTTGAGGATAAAAGTAAAGTGCTTTCAAATTCTGAGGGAGTCAAAACATCAATATTCCCTGTAACGACTGTACAAAGTATGTCCAAGCCTTTGAATAATCAACTCCATAAGAACCAGCCACCAGGTAAGATACAATAGTATTCATGTAGATATCTCATGGATCCGTATTACCCTTTATTTCTTCGTCTGTGTATTTATTTCCTTTGGGTGTGGTTGAAAACTTGTGATTAGCAAATATAGTGAAACGTTAGGGTTGCTTCATAAGAGTTTGTATTCATAGTTTTGCATATATGTTTAAAACCATTTCATTGAAGCTGTCCCCCTGTTGAATGCTGGCTGAAATGTCTCATGCACCAGGATGTGAAAGCAGTAACCAGTTACAGTTTAAAGTTGGAATACAATTTAGAAAGTGAAAAATTCTGTATTTGCTGTATATACTTGTTTTACAACAGGTTGCTCGCTGTTTGAGCTGCAATCCGATTCCAGAGAAGAAAAGAGCGCTATGGAAACTGTGAGTAGGCTGTTAGCTGAGAAGCGTGAGAGCTTGCATAAAGCGAAAAACAAGAAGATGCTGCAGCTAAAGAAACAATTAAGGCAAGGGCGAAGACGAAAAGAGGGGAAGAGGAAAAAGAAGGAAAGTAGTCTTACTGAATCATCACATCTTACTTTAGAGATCGATCCAGAAAAAATGAATCCTCTCCAACATTTATCAGACAAACATGAATCCAGGGATATCGTCAGAGACTCCCTAAAACACCCAACGGAGCAAAATGGGCCAAAAGATGTTATTGAAAATAGTTCCCATTCAAGCAAAGACGTTTCATTTGGTACGTCAGAAAGCTTGGAAATGATCAAGCAAAGTATTAGACAGATGCTGTCAAAGAAGAGTAGACAACACGATTCAACAGTTACTTCATTAAAGGAAGACATTGTGGATGTGCTGATCGAAGATGCCTTAATGCCTGACAATGCTGTTGAGTTTTTGCAGCATTCATCAGGAAAAGCAACGTGGCAACAGGAGCATCTAGAAAATTCCGTGAACAATCCTACTAGTCAAGGTCTACTTGTTCATTCTTCAGTAAACTCTTTAGACGATGGTAAACAAGAAAAACAGCCACTTGAAATGAACGAAGAATTATCTGAAGATTCAGAAGAAAAAAGATACAGTGAACTGAAAAGTCTTCTCAAAGCTAAGAAGCATGTTGAAGCTAAGAAGTTGTGTGAGGTTAAAAGTATTAAAGATGAAACAAAACATGCCGTTGTGAAAGAACTTATACAGGAGGAAAAGAATAACCGCAAGGACACATCGGATGAGAATGGCATTCGAACAATAGAACCCAAACCTGTTGAAATTGTAGAGAATATAATAAAAAAAGATGGCACAGAAGTTAAAACTGAACCCTCAGCTGGAACTCAGTTACAAGACCTATTAAATCAGGGTGGAGAAACTGATAATAAACAAGGAGAAGATGGAAAAGAGGTGGTTTTTAAACGGAAGAGAGGAAGACCCAGAAAGTACTGGCCAGAAGGAGAGAAAAAATTATCAAAGGGTTTTATTAAGCCAGTGACAGAAGGATCAGAAGTTCTGAAAAAGAAGAGGGAACGAAAGAAAAAAGCTGCAGGTATAAATTATTTGTTGAATAGTTAGTAATTTAAAATTGGTTAAATTATTTTGCATTGTTTGGTTTGCCTAAACCACCTTTTGTGTAATTTGTAATGTAAGAGAACCATGACATCTTTGGTTGTATGTATTTCAACATTTTCATTTCATATAATTATTATACAGCTATTTAAATTGCATTGACGAGATTTACAAATTTGATTGAGATCGTAATATTTCCGAAATTAGTGCATGGAACTGACCGTTTAAGCTTTAGCCCATCGTCAGAATAAATAAGCTGACCATTTGACGAAGAAAAATCACTTGAAATGTCAGTTTTTTTCATTACTTGCATTAGTTATGCAGTTCTGGTTAGGTCTTGTTTGTGTGTTCACCCTAAGGATCTATTTATTAGCTGGCCCATAGTCCGTGTCCCGATTCTAACGTTCTCTTGTCATAGACCGTCTGTATGCAAAACCAATATGGCGTTCCAATGTGCCAAACCAGTGACATTTAATTAACTTTTCAAAACATCAGAAAAGAAGCAAAGCTTTTTTTCCATGACAACTCCTCTGATTGTTTTTAACTTCTCAACCCTTGGCACCCTTGGGCTTCTCCCGAGGGCCATTTGCATCTTTTTATCTTTTTTATCAACAAAAGTCGTCGCGATGTATCTAATGTCCACTTTCATGGTAAACTCTGTTTTGAAATCTTTCCAAAGAAGAATTATCAGCTCTTCATCATCTCCGTAACGATAGTAACATTGTTATCAAATCCGCAGACAAAGGTGGTGCCGTTGTTGTTTGGCACCCTTATTTGTAGAAAGCTTTATTACAATTATCTAACACCAACTTTTTTTAACGAAGTTGGCAAAAAAAAAAAAACATTACAAGGCACTATAAAATATCTTAATTCTGACGTTAGTCTTCCTTCTAATGCCACCAATCTGATCATCACCAATGCCAGAACCTCTCCTATTTATTTTTTGTCCAAGATTCATAAAGCAAGCAATGTGGGCTGTCCTATTATTTCTGTCTGTAGTTGCCCCACAGAGCTTAACTCTAGCTATCCTGATTCTTTATGCTTCCCATCCCATTGCGGAGACTTCCCACTAACATTTAAGACACTTCAACGATTTTTACTTCAAATCTTTATTGACTATGATATAAGATCTCGAGGTACTACGATCTCTCGAACATTTTATTTTTTGACGCACGATCTGAGAACCCAGTACAGAGACTTTATTTTGTTTAGCAGAACTTTTTCTAACATTTTTGTTATTTTCCTTCACTTTCACTAAACTCAGTTCACCTTAGTTTTTTTTTACTTATTTTAAAGACGATCTTTATAATTGGCGACGATTTTAGCATTTTTTGTCTTCATTCAAATTAGCCCAACTAGCCTCGTTCTAGTGTGAATTTTTCTTAAGAATATATTTCTCGAAACGACTGCGGTCAGCTGGGCTAATTTGAATATAGACAAGAATATCAAAATCGCCACTATTTATAAATAAGGTGTATATTTTTTTTTTCGAACTTTATTACCGATCCCCGTTTTGAGGCATTTATTATTTTTTAAAAACGATTTCTTAGCTGCCATGCATTCAAATCAACCTTTTCTAATAGCAGATTCCTTTTATTTGTCGTTTGTATGACCGATTCATTTCTTAACCCCTCAAACGTTTTGCATTTTCTTTGCCCACCATCTTTTTTTTCTTTATCTTTTTGTGTTATATTCTAACCTGCCCACTTTCACCTTCGTACTCCCCGGCCTCTTTGTCTTTTACTTTTTCTCTCGCATGCATATTTTATTGCTTAGTCCACACATAATTTCCTATATATATATGTCCCATTTTCCTATACATACTGTTCATCTTCACTACGATTAAATAAATGTTCGGATTGTTGTTTTGTTTTGTTTTTTCGACGATGTCCAACTTAAATAAATATTTTCTACAACTGGCCTTATGTGACCATTCTGGGAATCTCCCTGAAATCCTCTAAATTTCCTTGTAGACTACTTCCATAGGGAATGAAACACCTTTCAAGAAGCCTAGCAAGACATTTTTGACGATATTTCTTTTTTTTAAGTGAAAGGGATGTTAAAGAAGCCCCTGTCCCCCAGCATCTCCCCCTCCGCGGGTCATATTTTAAAGTATTACACAACCAGCTTGACACATAGAAGAAAGCTTTTCCTGAAATTCAGGGTTAGGGTTGGACAAGTTTCCGTAAGTGTTTAAAGTTGCATCAGTTACTTTTTTGCGAAATAAACCAAGCTTTAAAAGTTTCTTGTAATTAGAAAATAACAAACTAACAACACATATCAAAAAAATTTTAACAGTTTTCAAACTAAACATGTTTCGGCAAGTCTTGCCATCATCAGTAGTTAACTGCAAAGCTATAAGAATTTACTTCTTGTAGCTTTGCAGTTCTTTGCATGTTTAGTTTGAAAACTGTTACAATTTTTTTTGAGATATCTTGTAATTTCGTTAAAAGTAGCTGCATATTCTCGAGCTTTGCAAGCTGTAGTTTCCAATCCAGAATATAGGATAGGTTTTTCCCAAAGGGAATAGTTTCATGAAGCTAATATGCCTACTTTTAATATCCACGAATTATCACATTCGTTCTAATAAAAAAATTCAAGTTACTATGAAGTGAAAAGTGCATTGTTAATTTTCTTGTGGGTGTTGAATTTGGTAGTTCTAAAAACATTGTATGTCCTTTTCGACTCACCGATACT
Organism: Zoanthus gigantus; assembly: GCA_025331005.2. Lineage (NCBI taxonomy): Eukaryota > Metazoa > Cnidaria > Anthozoa > Zoantharia > Zoanthidae > Zoanthus > Zoanthus gigantus. The sequence continues at coordinate 14,192 of JAOBBB020041963.1, forward strand.
CCTTAGGACTAGCAGTGAGATATAGCTTGGACTTTCTTATTTTAACAAACTTTTGTGCAAATATATTTGTTGTTAACAATGCGCCAGCCTGCTTTTTGCTGTTGTTTTGCTGTAGTGTCTCAATCTGCACTGTTTGGTAAACCTGTTCTCCTTACCTTTATAAGTTTTACGCGATCTTGAGTTTGATTCTTGATTTTTTTATGAAAATGGCTTGATTGCTTGCTATTATTAACGTATTATTTGTTCAAAAATATAAATTACTGAGAAAAGCAGAGGGAAAACTGGGATAACCTCATTCCTTGACATGAATCTTGAACTAGTTGCCTGTGGAGGATGCTAGTTTTGCTCTGAATTGTAGCTTTACTTGTTCACAGTATCCTTGATTCGTCTCATTGAGATTTTTGATCATATAGTGTCTGATGATGATGATGATGGAAGGTGATAAATTATGATGGTATGTGACAGATGATGATGTATGATGATGATGATGATGGATGGTGATAAATTATGATGGTATGTGATAGATGATGATGTATGATGATGATGATGATGGAAGGTGATAAATTATGATGGTATGTGATAGATGATGATGTATGATGATGATGATGTATGATGATGATGATGATGATGAT
>JAOBBB020042033.1:0-10560 GCA_025331005.2 Zoanthus gigantus
CAAATCTCGGCAGAGCCGGGGATCGAACTGGGGACCTTGTGGTCGGAAGGCAGAGATCTTACCAACTGCGCCAACCAAACCTGCTCATGTTTATTACTGCTGTTTGTATTTTATTTTGATAAAAGCCTAATGTGTGATGACCAAACACTTGTAGCTGCTAAAAATTTTGCACTGAGACCATGATAGGGAACATTAAAGCTTAACTTTACTACAAAAATTGTTGCACTAAGGGACAGCTATTTTTGCCTTATTAGCACGCTATAGCTAACACGCGTGCAGCCTCCAGTTCGAAGGAAATATCTAATTGAATAAAATGCCTTTTGTATGTCGTATTGTTATAGCATATTTAATGAAAAACGCTGTTGTTTTACAAGTTCAATGCTTTTAAATATCGCAGTCTCAAACAAACTTTTGAGGCTTATTCTATAGGGAAATTCACTAGTTTACTAACATATATCTTTGCTTTTATCAGATGCCAGTGTGTTTGAATACAATGACATTTAATTACACAGAAATCAACAATATCTTCAATGGGATTTAAATATGCAATAAAGAAGTCATTTCGCAAATTAAATGAAGGGAAGCGAAAGTAAAATAGCGTGCAGCAAGACAACGATGTACACCTTAGAAAAAATGCAACTCCATTATGTTGGCTCATACGTTAGCATTTTAAACGAGTATTTAAAAGTCCTAAAAAGTTATCGAAAGCTCGCGAAACAAACCCTACCGGGTAGTAGATGGTGCCTAAACTCTTTTCCAAGGTGATCAACAATATGATGGAGTAAACCTAATCCTGCAACGCTTATCTGCAAGATAAAACGAATTGTATCTGTGGTCAGATTACCATGCAATTTAGAAATTTATTTCATATTTTTTTGGTAAAACGGCTGGTTTAATTTCGGTACTTGGTTAACCAAACCAGTGGATTATCACGAGTGACTTCCAGTAACCAATCACGAACTTGGTATATATAGTTCAGCCAAGGATATGATAAAACTAGTTTTATAAAAATCTTGAATATTAAGAATCAGAAATACCATACTATACATTTCGTCCTTCTTAGTAAAATTTTAGATCCCAAAAGATGCGCCTAATAATTTCCAAAAAGAAACGAATTAACGAAAAAAAATGTTCCTTCATTTTATGATTGTGGTAACCCCCTGAATAAATTTTAGACAAGTTTACTCAGGGAAGGGTAATTTATCAGTAAATGTATATTTCATCTGCCAGTAATTACGAGGAAATTACTTACCCTGTAGTTAGAACTGTTTATCCACGTAACAATTCCATCTAGTAATTTGTCAAATCCAAGAAACTCCAAGCTGCTCGAAGGATCATTTAGATAGTTTGTCAAATCCTCAGCTGCTCTGAGACGTTTTTGAGTATCTTGAGAATGAACGGCTGCCGTTATTTCTTCCAAAAACATTAAATCCTTCATCTTGTCAGATTTTTAATGTACTAGGTTGACTCAGGGCCAGATGTAGCTTAATCGCCAAGTAGAAATAGTGTACTCGTGGTGGATGTTAGCTGCCTTAGTCCAAACTTCGTTACATCACTTCTCAACTCGGAGCCCAAGCAACGCATGCCTTAGAATCATAGCAGCATTGTACATAAGAGTTTTTAGCTAACAGGAGCAAAATAACGCCAGTGAATGCAGCGATTTCAAATTCAACTAGCACAATACTACCCTAACACAAGTTTCGCCGCCATTTTACATTTGAACCAAACGCTCATGGTGTTGACGTCATCTCTGTTGCTTTAGGAGAATTTACAGTCTACTCAAACTTATAAGTTTCAAAATAAAACTTTCAAGATTTTTTCAGCTAACTCTTTTTAACTTGCGAATACAATGTGACTTTATAAATCTAGTCATGTTCTTTTAATTAAAACAACGTCATAACAGATAGTTAACACGAGAAAGTGCCAGAAAATTTATGATAATCGATATTGGCCAACGGAACACAGCATAAAATTATTTGTTACTGACGACGTTAAATTTTCTCTCTTGTAAGTTTCTTGACATTTTAATCATATTTATATACAACGACCGAATAGTGCTATTTACGTATACAATATCATTAAAATGATAACAATTTCAACATAATGATTTTTTAAAAATAGTAAATTAATAATAATGATGATCGTAACTAATGATAAGAAATGATAAAATACAAGATGAAATATTTTAAGAATTATATTTTGGGATTGACATTGTACCGCACCGTGGTCGTAATGTACGCGGCGATGTATGTGCTGGATTGACCCAGTAAAGATAACCTACAAGCACTTTCCTATATCAGATTCTTCCGTCTTTCTTCACTTTGTTTGAGTACCGTGGCTCGTTCAAACAAGAAAAACTTCAAGGTTCACTGATTAGCTCAATGAAACGATAACCAAGGATTATCTGCATGCGCAGAGTGATAACTTGTAAAAGTGGATTGAACTGTCAGTATTTTTAAATCTCTGAGACAGTATAATGTCACCATCTTTAAATAACGCCTAAATTAAATCTGTGAAACAGATTGACAGGGCTTCCCTTAAACGGTTATAATTTTTTCAGGCACCCACAAGCAAAGGAGGTTGTGAACAATGACGTATATAGTCAAGGGGATTAACTACTACTGATCGGAAGCGTCAGGGTGCTATTGACCGACAACATCATCGTATCGCTGGCTCTGCTCGGCCGATCTGTTGTTGTGGGTGAATAGCTCTGGTTAGGTAGCGTAGCTCCAAAACCATCGCCCCGTGTTTCCTAATGTCCTTCCCGTTGCCTCGCGCACGGTTGAGAGACGCTTCAAAGTCGCACCTTGTTCGTGTGCCCGGTTTATATGTATCCACCGTTCGTTTGTAGGATCCGTTAGGATACTGTATATCAGTTTCATATCACGCTTCCAACGGCACTGCATGTGGCAGTATGCCATTATTTTGGATTGGAACCCGAGACACTTCGTGCCTAATCATACGACCACTTCGTTTCAATTTTTTTAAAAACTCATTTTCTTTTTGTAATTATGACTATAAAATCTTTACTTTCACGCTAAAAATTCCAATCAGTATCTCCGCGATGGACATATGGTTCTTCGCTTTGAAATCAAGTTTATCGAACTTATAAATCTCATGCAATCTGTTTCAGTTTCATGTTTTTCTTTCAAACACAAAATGTGTACTCAACTAAGAAACTAAGCTCGTTTATTCCAGATCTATTAAAAAATGAAATGAAAACTTGAGCGAGACTTTAGGATAAAGAACAAGGTTATAAGATCAAATTTAAATCGAACGACTGAACAGTACCCGGCAGCTATTGTTGACCGCGCCATGAACAAGGCCTTTTCTATTGATTGTATTACTGCACTCCCAAAACACGTGCCGCCAGTGATCACATTCGGTTTACCAAAACTTTTCACCCAGTCAATAACCCAATTAAACCTATTGTTAATCGCAATTTTAATTTACGTTATTCAGATTCTAGAACTTCTAATATTTTTAGTTAATGCCCGCTTTTTTCTTCAAGAAAGATTGTAATCTTCGCACTTTTTTGGTTAAAGGAACACTACCTTCCAATAAAGAGCCTGGAACTTTTCGTTGTTCCCGGCAAACGATGTCTAACTTGTCCTTTTGCCGTTTCGCGTACCACTGTTACAGGCCCCAAGTCCACTCTTAACATTGCCGATCAATTCAATGCCCTAATTCAACAAGCTATACATCGGTGAAACTGGCCGCCGTTTAGGTGATCGCATCAGAGATCACCTTTACGACATAAACAAAAACGATCAATCTAAACCTGTCTCTTGCCATTTTATTTCTTAAAATCATTCTATTTCTGATTTTGTTGCATTTGGTTTTTGTCATCAACGGCGGTAATGATTGTCGCACGACTAAAGAAATGCGTCTAATTCACGCTTTGGGCACTCTTAATCAACACGGGATAAATGAAAGTTTCACTTTCTGTTAACCTATTGTTGTCCCGGAACCTTTTTGTCTTTTTAACAATTTTTTTTCTCACACATCTCTATCCTTTTATTTCCTTTTGTTTTTTACATAACAATCTCTTGCTTTACATCGCTGTATAAACACCTCTTTATATAAAACTAATGCATACACTCCGACGAAGGACTACAGTCCGAAACGTAAGTTTTTGAAGTTCTTTTACACTACGGTGTAAAAATTAACTACTTGTAAAACTGTTGGAAAATTTGGCAAGAAGTGTCCGGTAACCCTTTCCATAGATGTAAATTGATATCTGAAGAGATGCTAAACATAAATAGCACAACAGTTGCATGTAATGTTCATTAGCAGAACATCTAAACTGTGTGCAGGATAAGTGAGATCCCAACACGCTAACACGTTACAAGCGTAATATGGTAGTGATTTACCGCCACTTACCAGAGGGCTGGGTCCGAGCAAGGATAAGGATTATGGGTATCGAGTTAATGTATAAAAGGGTAAAGGTGGGAAAGTTTGAATTATTCTAGTTAGGTTCAGCATTCACTTCACTTTTTTTAATAAATACTTTTGTTTTGTGCTTCATCCATTAGGACCGGACCTCAGCCCCCAGAGTTGGCGGCACCTCAGCTGGTTACTATAACCAGATGGGGTATACGTTCCTTTTATAGAAGTTGTAAAGTGACTGAATGGGTAGAGTAGATAAAATATGTTACTTTTGTCAAGAACTTTAACCCAGCGAATTTTAAAGCAATGCTATCGCATTTTTTACATCCCTCCGAATAATAAAATTGATGATTATAAAATGTATCGGTGTCTCTGAAGAGTTATTAAAACTTTTTAAAAGCAAACGCACAGACGTTATTTTCACTCAGACAAAAGACTAATGTCCGAAACTTAAGTGTTTTTTTCTTTTTTTCGACAATGTAAAACCTTTTATACATTTTCAACAAAGTTCACTCTGAATAGTTGAGATATTTATAGAGGTGTGAAATTTTGACCGTAGTTCACGCACACGTGCCGGGTTAGACACAAGCAACAATTGATAAGCATCAACTGTACAGATTTTATAAAGAGTTACTACTAACTGAAATCAATGATGATGTTGTGATAACCAAATCTTTTTGGGTAATTTACTTGTAGTAGTCAGATATTTTTGATAGCTTTCGTTTCTTTTTGCTTGGTCCAGCACTCTCTTCTTCACTTTCTACGTTTTCACTACTTTTATCAGTGTTGCTTTTCTCATATGCAATCTTCATTTTGTTCATGTTCTCTTTACTGGCTTTCTGATGGTCCACAATAGGCCTTGGGTAATCTTGGCCAATGACACAACCGAATTTCTCCTGCACACTCCTTGGCGCTAGCCATGGTTCATAAATATATTTGGCAGGGTAATTTTTAAGACAGGGAACATGTTTTCTGATGTACTCTCCCTTTGGATCTGTCTTCTTGAAGAATGTTGTAGGTCCATAGACACGAAAGTATTGATGAAAGAAAGCACTACACGACAGCCAATGCCATGAGAAGTTGTTGATGGACCAATCAGCATCAACCAAGTATTTATCAAAAACATCTCTTCCCAATTCCCAATGAACCCACAAGTCACCTGAAAAAGATTTATTAAAAACTAGTTAATAAATAATTTCAGAGATAATTTAATTCGTAAAATTAACTAGTAAATAATTTGAAATTCATCATTTGTTAATCAGCTATAAAATGATCAGAAAACATAAAAATCTGTTTCAGCAAACACTTGACAATTTTTTGAAAAAACTCATTTTATTTTTCTATTCTGGCCCAGCTTGTAGTATTGCAACCAATAACAACCATTCATACCATTTAACAGACTCATATCTGTTAAAAAATAAGAAATAAGAATCTTTCAGTTCTGACCACAGCAAACAGTAAATTCACTTAGCCCCCTCCTTTAGTATGCAGGAAGGAAATAGGCCCCAATCTCAATTTACTCCCCCCCCCACCATTAATCAATTACTACAGATTTTCAAAATGTATAATGTTCTGTCAATGATCATTACTGCACCGACATTAAGCCTCAAATGTTTTACTTTTTCAGCCGTTTTTCTAGTTCATTCTTTAAAATACATATCCATGCCTTTTGTGATATCATTTCGACAAGAAATGGATAAAAAGTGAGAATTTCAATTCTTGGGTCTGTACTTCAGTTTACACTGAAGAGTCGGTAAATAAACATCTCCCCACCCTTAATAGTGTTTGAAGAAGTAAGTAAGGGCTTAATACAGAAATTATAGTAATTCTATTAGGAACTGTATGGTATCATTACCACCAAACTATTACCACTGAAATGCAATAAACTTTACACATCAACCGTGTTCAAAAACTTTTAAACCTTATTGCCATTTTATTTTTTAAGTAAGCATAAGAAACAATTAAATGCTGCAATGTTTAGTAAATAGATATATATCTGAACATACATAACTACAAATGTTCATCAGCAGGATACCTAAGCTGTGTGTGCAATTCTACAATTGGTTTCATTTTTCAGCTCCATTAAATTCTGTACCAATTAAAAAGCAACTGACATGGAGTCAGCCACTAAGTGAGCACAGTAACTGAAAAACGTTAGTAGAGTGAAAAAAAGGAATTTAGTTAAGTTAAATTTCTAACCTCTGGTTAAAAAACAAGCCACAAGATGTCGAGCTAAGTGATGCATCCATCCTTCATTCCTTAACTGATTCATTGCTGCATCAACAGCCGGGAAACCAGTTTGTCCTGTTTCCCATCTGGCAAGCAACTCTTCTGCTTTCTTTCCTGTTAACCATGGGATCTGTTTGCAGACTGGATTACCTTCCATTCGATCAAAATTTGGTACTGCATACCCAATTAAATAGCTCATTTCTCTCCAATACAGCTGACCTTCTAGGGAAACAGGTGGTTTAGAATATTTACCACCTGTGGACTGATACACCTCCTTCAATCGGTGATAGAATAATCGACAACTCAAAACCCCAAATTTCAAGTAGGGTGATAAAGCTGTAGTATCTGGCTCCAGTGCAGTGGGAAGTGTTTTAGGCTTCTCAAAAGTAACTGTTCGTTTCTCCTGTGAAAGAAAATCTTCCATTCTTTTGATAGCTTCTTTTTCACCTATGAAAACAAAAATATCAAGAATTGACTCTACTGGGTAAAACAGATTAGCACAACCTATAAAAGAATTATTGACTATCCAACAATATCTAGGTTATTACTTTTCTTTTCCTTGAGTTCAAATCTTCAACAGCTCACGTTTGATTATTCATTACCTTAATTTGTATACAACTCATTCCAAGTGATATTTGTTTATCCTTTTTAAAATTTGAATTGCAAGTGAATGAATGAAGTGTACCATCATTTTGAATGCTGATGTGCTTTGGCTGCACCAGCAGACTTTCATTTATTCATGGCTGTTTAATTTGTCATGAATTGAAGTTGGTATTTCAACCAAAACAAACCATGCACATATAAAAATGGCGGTGCCAAGCAGTTTTGTGCAACATGCATAGATTAATCAAATTTGAAGACCTGATTTCCAAACAAACAAAAAGTCTAATTAAAGACAAATTTTGTAACTCAGCTAGGAAATCCTTTACAGCCAGTATAATTTTGATTAAAAAGCAATTTAGAGTGCTAAAGGGTATCACATTCCATAATTTTGGTGTAAATGTGCAGAGAACCAGGGTTTTTTTACAAAAAAACACAAAGTGACATCTACTTCAAAAAAATGCAGTATCAGACAGGTATATGGAAGTAATTTCTTGTGCAATAAGCCACATGGGTAGTGCAACTGATGTAGCTTGGTAATACAATATCAAGAAAATCTTCATGACTTTAAATTTTTGGGGTGGCACTAAATACCGCTAAATGTTCCATAAAATGCAAATTAGAAACCCAAATCTATTAACAGAAAACCAAAATGGGAAAACTGTTTGACAGCACACATCTAGCTTAAGTGAAAATGAACCAGTATCTCAAAAGGGTTTGGCTATTCATTTCTCGTGAATCTTAGAGGTTTACTTCTAATAACTATTAAAGTTACTTGGTTCTGCCAATGACTTCACAATTTTAAGACCAACAGTAATGCCTTTATTTGCCATCCTAAAATTCTTTGCACCCATATTTAAGACAAGTCAAGGCTGAAAATTCACAGATAATTGTTGTGAGGGGCTGAGAATGGAATAAATTCTGTATTGGGGCGTTATTTTTACTGGGTCCTACTGGGTTAGGGTTAGGATTAGCTATATAGAAAATAGGTGAGACTTTTATGCATAAACTGTCTGCATAATTAAGTACGCCCCAATACGCAAATTTTACCCTGAGATTATTGTTTTGTAAAACGATCCCTCAAAACATCAACTCCTCGCTACAAGCTACTCATATCACTATCAACTATATGAATTTCAAAATTAATACAACTAGTCTACACAAAGCACCACAAGGAACACAAACCTGCAACAAACCATGTTGTCTTTTTGGATGGATCATAACCCTTGTCCTTCATATCAAACAATGTTGGGACAGACTCATACATTTCTGCACCTTTCAAGACAATATTACTTGGTGGCTCAGGTAGTTTATCTGGGGTTCCTAAGGGACTTGCTACTTCACCAGCTTTAGATCTCACTTTTAAAAAAGATGTCATCGTCAGAGGGGGCTTTCCACCAGGGGCCAATTTCAAAAGTTTATCTGGGTCAAACAATGTATGGCCACAAAACGTTTCCACCTTCACGTTTAATGAAGCCGCCAAATTTTTCACAGATTCGTCGCGCTTTTTGGCATATGGTTCAGTGTCACTTTCAAAGAACAGATTTGAGACATGAAGTTCTTTAAAAAAAGCTGCTAAAACTTTTTCCGGTTTGCCTTTAGCAATATATAAGCGAGATCCACGCTTTCGTAATTCATCGTCCAAACACTTGAGATTCTCCAAAAGGAATCCCATTCGGTTTACGCCAACCTTTGAAGGGTTTAGAAACCATGGGTCGATTATAAACAGCGGGATAAGCTTTGCCGAAGTTTCGGCGGCGTTCATCAAAGAAGGATTATCGTGCAGTCGCAAACCTTTTCGGAACCAGTGAATGGAGACACTCATCATTCTCTTGAACACCTGATAACCCCTAATACCTGCTTCAATGAAAGTCAGTGGTCGAACTGCACAACAAGAATACGAAGATCTATCAGAGCAACTCCGTACCAAATCTGCAACCAGTTACATGGTTACATAACATGCAACCAGTGGAGATGGTGTCCATTCTCCGACCGTGTGTCGGTACTAGGCCGGCCGTGTAATCTGTGGATGCTCGTGGCGTGCTCCGAACTCCCTCGGCTTCATACGACAAACATGATTGGCTAAAACCAGGAACCACTAAGAATTAAGTCAATATTTCTCAGAGACTTCTAATCGATTAGATGAGCAGTGATATGATACGACTGGATAAAATGACTTTCTATTGTTACACTTTTCCCCCACCACAACCAATGCAATGTTCGTGAATCCTCCTCTAACAAAAAGGAAAAAAAGTAATGCATGGCAAAATGGTTTTTGTTTTAAAACTAAAATTATCTAAATATATGTCTTCATATAAAAAAGTTCAAAGATGCAAACAGCTTTCTGTTCCATAGTGTTCCCAAGTGACGAGTGACTTCTTTATTGAGGTTTTGCCGATAACTACTCTATCTGTAAACAGTAAAGAAGGTAGGTTCTTACCGATAGTGCTCGTAAAAAAAAGCATTAAATGCTTAAAGCAGTGCTTGTTTTTTTCCAAAAAAGTGCTAAAATAATACTAATTTTTTCAAAAAGTGCTAGTGGGTTACATAAAAATGCTCACTTTTTAAGATTTTTTTAAACATAGAATATTTCATTTTTAAAATTTTCAGTTATATTTTTCAACAACAAAACGTAAAGTAACGATCAATTTTTTTTTCCATTAGTCCAACACAACGTTTGAGGTTTTCTATAAATTATCCGTACTACTGATACTAGAAGTTAATCGCTTGTTATTGGGTCATCATTACCCATACTAGATGTTAATAATCGCTTGTTGTATTGGGTCATCACACTTGCATGCAGATAGTCAAATAAGGCGTGCTCTTGTTGATCGTTTAATGAGGACTTGAGAATAGAGAATACCCTTTTGGCTGCAGCCAAGGATGGCTGCACCAGCAGCACTTTCTTCATTGCAGATGCTCAATGAGGGAGCTGATCCTTGTGGTTGTGCCACCATTGTACCTTTCGCTCTTCTGTAAGTGTTGATAACCACATCTTCAGCAGCAGCTAAGTAAGCAGGGAGGTCAGCTTTTAAACCGTTGATAATTCCGTCATCATCGAGAAAAGGGAAGATTCGCAAGGCCTCTATATTGATTGCTGAGTTGGCTTTAGCCTCTGGACGCTGACAGGACACATATACCTCACAGCCTTGAACGCTGACACTGGCGGTTAGGTAGCTGGACATTGATCGAAAATCCAAAATAATGCTAGCAGTGCTTTTTGGGATAAAATGTAAAAAAAAATGTTCGCGAAGCCAAACAATGCCAAAAAAAGTGCTAGCACTATCAATAAGAGCCTAAAAGAAGGAGGGAGGGGGAGGGGGGGTAGGGTTTAGTCTTTAG
>JAOBBB020042107.1:0-14815 GCA_025331005.2 Zoanthus gigantus
GGTGGTCAAACGGAAGCACGCGCTTCAACTATCATGGACTATCATCGACTATCATGGGCCGTTTGACCAAGGCTTAAGATTTGTTGTAGTCTCGGCTGTTCATTTGGGGCAAAACCAATGATAACAAGAATTTTTGTAAATATTTCTTTTCATTTCGGAATCTCTTTGATTCAGTTATGGAGTCCGTTTCTTTCTTTACAAAGTTTGCATAAAATTTTGTAGTTAATTGAACTTATAGAACTGCCTTTCTCTTTTTTTATTTTATTTAGTCGCCAAATATATATACGTTCGCTTTCTATATGTGGCTGTGAATAACTACTTTAGAAATGTATAGATAAAAAACTAAAAACGTTAATCTTATTCATAATTGCCGTTTAAAAGAGCGGCTCTGCTAAATTCTCCTTTCAGAGGAAGTAAATGTTTTGACATCATAAAAGGTTTATGATCAATTCTGTTTGGGTTCATTTTTGGATATGACCTTGTTATTGATGTTCTCAAAGATTAATTGCTTCTATTTTTCTTACTTCCTGTTGGAGTGTAGTCAATGATTTTCTCGTCATGAGCTTTTCCGGGAGCTATTTTGCAAACTGATTTGAAACAAAATGGTTTGCAGGAAATTAAAAGGCGATTATTTTTTTAATGATGATTCTTTAAAGGAAACAACTGCTTTGACTTTTAAAAGTATTGAGTACTGCTTCAATTCTCGGTTGATCAACAGACAAAGTTTTAATTTAGGTACGAAATACTTCATCTACTTTTTGGTGTATTTTCTTCAAAATACCTTAATAATTTTCTAAGTTTAATCTTGCCGTAGATTTTTCATTGGTCGCAAGAGGTTTAAAAAAATAAATTCTGTTAAATATTTTTAAGTAAGATGTTGTATTCCATTTATTTCTTGCATGTGAGAGGAAATGTCTCCTTAACTCCAATCTTCGCCAAAAAAACGAACGTTCATTTACCAAGATTTTCCAGTTTTTTCTTTGCAATTGACAATGAGGATTGATAATTTGTCATAGAAAAAGTGTAGTTTTGTTTTATAGTTGTTTCTTGAAGCATTTTAGTTTATATACAAAACCTTTAATTTAAAACCAGTTCTAAAGGAAACACTACGTGATCTATAATGAATGTATTTTAATGCACCTTGTGAATGGAAAAGCCGGCGTTAAGAGCTTCATTTAAATTCAAAGCGAATAAAAAGACTTGATAGAGATGTTGTTCAAAGAGCGACGTATGAAATAGTTTTTTATAGCGGCGGTCATGATGTAGCACGTAAGCTGAAAGTATCTGCGTGGGGTCTGATTTCACTGAATTTCTTATCCCATTCAATCTTTGCACTGCTGAATATTTTCTAATGCAATGTATTAACATTGAATTGATTACTGTCTCAGAGCCAGCAGCTTTAGGAGAAACGGCTTTTAGTAATTTCTTCCAAAATGTGTTTTAAAGTAATTCAAAAGACATCCATCCTGTCTGCCCGGTGAAACGGTTTTGCAATTTCTCACGAAGGCTTTTTTCTGTCTTGCTGTTTTCAGTCATTAATTAGGGTCATTTAATTCGTTTGGTACTAAACTGACATCACTAGGACCTAAGTTTAAGACTAAGTACTTACGAAAATGTACCTGAAAATAGCCTTAGACCTTTTCTGACGGCAGTAATAAGCTCTCATTGCTTGTGCTTTTGCACCGACTGACAAGAAGTTGCTCACGGCAAACCTGTCAGTTTACTAGAGCTTATTCGCATTTCGATTAGTGTAATTTTTTCTCCCTCTTCTTTCACGGGACACGTTAGAATTAAAACATTTTAAATAAGTTGCTGTCTTTTTGTTTATGCTAATTTTCCCCCTTTTCAGGTACTTTGCGATTGTAAAGAAAATGTTAAACTTTATTTAAAGCCAAGGTTGCAAAAGCGACACAAAGTTTCTGTTTTGAATATTTTCAATAGTATATATTTCACGTTTGCATCTTAATTCAACTTGCGTTAATAATAATAACATAAAAGCAGAATGTAAAAGATAACAATTGAGAACGATGAGATGCTTTAGACTGAAGACTTTACTATATTTCGAATTTGGGCAAAATGTTTCGGATATATTTATCAGCCATACAGTTAATGTTCTCATAACTTGAAGTTTAATTGTTTCCTTATGCAAGATGAAATTTTTTCTATTTCTGGACTTTTGTGTTAAAGATTTAATATTTTCAAGAATGTTATCGCAACTATACTACACCTTGCTTGTGATTAAAGAGAGAGAAGCTTTTGATAATCACTATAATGTTTTTGTTGTATACTTGTCTTGCCCGAAATATGGTTACAACTGATGACAACACGGATTTTTCTCAAATTCATTCAAATTTTTTCTAATTATGTTTTATAACTGAATGAAAGGTAGCACGTTTCATATCATGAATATGTATCGAGAAATTGCCATTTGTTAAACTATTATTTTACTTTTCATCTTCTGTCGCAGTTTGTAAAGATGAAATCTGGATTTAATATTGATAAACTCGGAAATTCAGAACTCTAATTTAACACCATTCAAATATTTCGTTGTCTTCACTGTAATTTAAATTCAAAAAGCTGCTTAAGAAGTTTTCCTAAGTTGAATCGGACAGTAACCAAATAGTAACTCGAATCAGAAAATATTTTCAGATTGTTTTGCTATGAATTGCCAGCCTTAAAAGTCAGTTTGACTCACACATGGACTATATATGTCATCTTGTGTGCTATAAGTTTGTTGCGAAGTACAAAAAAAACCGAGTTGTCTTCAAATTGTTTACACTCGTTTCAATTAGAAAGTTAAGTACAGAATTCTAAGTAGTTTATTAATGTCATATATCGAGGTTGTTTCAATGAGATGTCAGCAAAATGAATCAACAAAAAAAACCTTGTATTACAAAATAATTGTTTAAACAAGGTCAGCTTGTGGCAGAATGGGTGGATTAATACTTCTAGCGGTGACTGTAATATTATTACTTTCTTCTCATAGCAGGCGTTTTGAAGGAACAAATCCATTATTATTTCTTCATGACTCTTTACTGATTTCTGACCGAAAAGTAGAACTTTTTCGTTGCAAAGCCTATCTTAGCTTTTCATTTTGTAAAATCTTAACGTATTTCATCCTTTAGAATTGCGCTTTTACTAGCTTTCTGGCAAATATTTTTTGCACCTGTTTTCTTCTTGGCTTTATTTTGTTCTTTTTAACAGCAATTGTTTGCCTTTTCTAAACCTTATTCTATTTATTGGCCGATCGCGCAGCCGATCGTTATTGAAAAGTTATCTGCTATTTAATTACTAGTCACTGTTATACAAAGCCAGCGGCGTAGTTGTCAGTATCCGAACTTTTTAAAAATAAAACCCATTTGGCTTTGATTCCTTCCGGCTCCAATTCAGTTCAGATGAAAAACAGGAAAAACAATTGTCGAGATTTGAAAGAATATAGAAATTTATTTTAGGCTGCAAGTTCACAGGATATTGTTCTCAAGTTATTCTGTAATTTTTATTCATGAAATGCCGTTGATATTTATATTAAAAACACAGCGCTGATAATAATCTCGATTTTTAAGGTCTTAATGTATGATAATATTTTGTTTCGAAGATATTGTTATCAATAATGTAAGATATTTGTATTTGTTCTTGTTAAACAAGTATAGCTTTTTATATATTTCAAACATTACATGGATGTTGATTTCTAGTTTTCTCACTTTCATCTTTGAAGTCACAAAGCGTACTATGATATGAATCCTTTTTGTTTTAAGGAGTTTTGTCTCTCTGCCTTTAAAGTTAAACAATGTTTTCAGCAGTAGGTTCTCCTTGGCCTTATAGTTTTTGCAAGGCAATCCCTAACGGACTCTATCGCTCGACAATTCCAGTTTTTTGTTATTTTAATTATTATTAAACGCCAGGAATTTAAAAATACTAATATGTTTGCGTATCTTTTCTTTGGAAAATACTTTAACTTTATCTGTTCTAGAGAAAAGATAATCTAACTGGTATTCTCTTTGCTGCTCATGGTTTCCTTGTTAGTGGTATGTACCACCTCGTGTGTGTATGTATGCCTTCTTAGATCAACTTTACGATAAAAGGCGCGCTTGCAAACATGGCATGCGAAAGGCTTGAATCCAGAATGCTTTCTGCTATGCGTAATGAGATTTGATGATTGACTAAACGCTTTACCGCACTCCACACATTTGTGGGGTTTTTCGCCTGTGTGAATGTAGGTGTGTTTTTTCATGTCGGATTTCTGATGAAAGCGCTTACCGCAGTATTCACAAGGAAACGGCCGCGTGTCAGAATGAATGAGCATGTGTGTGGAAAGCGTTGACGAACGCTTAAAGGTCTTTGAACATTCCTTACACTGAAAAATTTTCTCGTTGTTATGAATGTTCTTATGCTGTTCAAGACTAACTGAATGACCAAATGTTTTGCCACACATATCGCACGCAAATGGTCGGCGCCCGGAATGAGATCTTCTGACGTGGACTTCTAATCCATGTGGTGTCCCGAAGACCTTTTTACATTTTAGGCATCCAAATGTATCTCCGACGTGGTTGTTAGAATATTTCTTTTTTGACTCAGCGTTATTGGTCTGCAGCGTTTCTTCGGGAAGATTCGATGATGTCTTTACTAATTGTGTTTCGGGAACATCCCGCGTGGCGTACAAACCATATTGATTAGTACTTGATGGATGTGACGGGACCCAAAAAGGCAGTGAAAACGCAGGCCCAGCAGGAATTATGGAAAAAAGCGAATGTTCTTGTCTTGATAAATGCACATATGGCCCAGGTAAAATACAAGGGTTGTAAACTTGGCCATAAAAGGTGGGAAATCTCATCATATCACCTGAAAATGACAATCAGAATTCATCGTTAATACTCAATTAGCCCAAACTTATTAAAATGACCCGCCTTTTAAGTACAGCTTTCATCAAAAAGGTGTGTTTTTCAACTTGCGCATTTAAATGCTTCGTGACAATGGAAATTAATCCTAGCCAACCACAAACACTTTAGTTCTCTTTGCTTTAAAAGACACAGTGTTTGTTAACATTGTAAATTTTCAATATATAAATTAACTTAACGTAGTCGGCAAAGTGACTCTCGAGAGAACGTTTGTTGACGAGAGAGAATAAAAAAAGTAGTTTGCGAATAATACTTTTTTTAAAAACAAAATTGTGATTTTGTGTCGAAGTTATTTTTGTTTTCTTGGTTTATACCAGAAACAGCAAAAACAGTTGAAAGAACTATAGTTATCGATTCTGCCTGCACTCCTCAAACTGCAAATTTTAATTTACAATCATACGACAAAATCAACATAGCGAAAAGCTTTCAAAGAAGCAAAGTTTATTTCCACCTATTTTATCGACGTACTTTTCGTTTTTAAACCCCAATTTAACCTTTTTCAATTAGATTTCATTGAGAACAATCTGAAGGAGAATCATACGGAGTTGGTTTTTCTTATTAAAAGCAACATACGGAAAGCGAATTCTTTATTTGAACAATGAAACTTCACCGATTTAAACATTTTCTCTTTGTGGCATTGTTAAGGTTTTCTTCAGCTTAATTAATTTTTATTTACATGTCACTGTTTTGCGGGCTTAATCTTTGGCCAAGAACAACGAAAGAGCGAGAGATTTCGTTTACATTATTGCCAATAACCAAATTCTCACTGGGTTTTCTTTACTTGTTTTGGATCTGTTTGTATACTGTGGAATTGTTCCGCACACAATCTGTAAAATAAATCCCTCTATTTACACTTCAGTCTATTGGGAACAGGATCATTTCCTGCGGCTCTTATTATAGTAATTCGCAAGTTCTGATTTCCGAAATTAAAACTAAAAGTTGAAATCAGAAGTTTTGCATATTAGATGAAAAGGTGGTTCTGATAGTCTGCGCTACACATGTCTTGTGATACCTTTACGGCTTTCAAATCGCGGTCATTTCGTCTTCCAGATTTACTAGAGTTCAACCACAGTTTTATTAATTAATGAACTTCGGTGGCTAGCTTTTTTGCAAATTCGCAGATTTTTAGATATTTTAGCTCAATATTTAAAGGAAAGATATAAATCTACAAAAGGTTTAGTCAGTAAATTTGAGAATATTAAAAATTAAGCTGAAAGATGAGATTTAAACGAGTGTTGTTAAACAACAGGAACTATCACGATATGGCAGCTTATGTGCAAACGACGCAAATTAAGGCAAAAGTTTGATCATTGTTGAGAACTTAGGTTCACCGTACAACCAATCTTTTTACCTTGAAAATGAGCATTTGTTCTCACATCTTTCATCTTAATAGGCTGAAGGTCATTCCATTTGGAATAAAAAACTTCGGGTTTTTTGTCTTGTTTATCAGGAGCTGTGAGATTAGCTATATCGAATGGACGGTTGGTCTTCTTTGTACTGGAGTCTTCTTTCACGCACTCACTCTCGTCAGTTGCATCTATAGAGGAGAAGTTCAAATTGTTTGCTAATGTTGAATGGACTATAAGAAGCACAATTGACAAAATTTTTTGGGACTGAAAACATGAGCTATCAGATTTGGGTCAGATTTGGTTAGTTGTTAATAACAACACGCAGTATATAAAAGTTGCAATCTGTACATTAAAGTTTGAATAAGGGTTACAAACACTATTTATTAACTGCTAAAAAATCAAAAACGTTTTACTGATTAGAAAGGCTATGATAATTCTGCTGAGAAAAGAATTTATCCAGTTTTTTCTGATTCCGTTGTTTTTCCTTTTATCTGGCAAGAAAAAGTTTATTTTGTTTCCCATGTAGTAATTCTCTAAATATTCCTTAAAAGAGCAATTTTTAACTATCTTACCAACAATTTTTACTGGATCATTCTCGGTTGACGAAAAACCATCTTTTGCAAAAGGTGTAGCTGCTCTGTTTTTAACGAGGAAGACTTTTGGCATTGCGGATGCAGAAAGCCCTGCAGAAGTAGATCAAGTTAACACGAGCCGAAATCTGGGTTCTTTGAGTATCGAGAGAATAACTCATGCGATAATAAAGGCATTTTGATATCACACGGGGTTTTATCAACCAACCGAACGCCAAGAACAAAACCCACGTCCAGCAGGTGGATACCATAGCAACAAAGAAAGTTCGGCTGGATCGGCGTCGCGCATGCGCCCACATTACCAGTACAGGTGTAGAGATGGGGACGGCAATTTTAGTTTACAGAATTCTCAGTTGTTATTGACGAAAAGTGATTGTGATCTGTTAATTTTTTCTTTTTTCAATTTTGTTTTTTAAAAGAGTACTATAGAAAGTGTTCGTTGTTGTTTTTTTTTAATCAAAGTTCTCCAGTTGTTTTCAAAACGAAAGAAGGTAAACTTCAAACCAAAACTGCCAGTTATTTTTTTTTTTTTTGTTTTTCAAATGTCCCAAAACACTCGTAAAGGATAACAATGTTTGCTAACTTGTAAATGAAATGGGTTTTCTGGAAGCGCGATTGTATTTCCAGTAATGCATGATCGCCAATTCGGATTTGTGTGCATTTCTTGAAACTTCAAGTTTTTTGTGTATAACAAGACGTTCTGTTTTTTTTTTTCTTTTTTTTTTATGGTCTCATAAATTATGAATCTAATCTAGATATTGGTGTAACGAGAGAGCTCGCCACTTGTGGTTTGGGCGGTGGAATAAAACGTTTTAATAAACGATGTTTAAAGACAGTGAAACAACTTGCCTTTACCAATGACCGCTTTTATTTTATAGTTTATTAATTTTAACTGACATGAGAGAAAGTCGATTATGGCGAAGTGACACCACCGAGCAGGTGGAAAGGAATCATTGCTGCAATTTTTAATCGAATTACCGGAGGAATTGGTGTTCTGGGGCGAGGATATGGACTCCAACTTTCTTGTCTTATCTCTAAAAGAACTTACGTGAAACAAAATTAATAAATAGCCAGAAAACATTCACAAGATGGGACGTTTTAGTCCAAACATAAGGGCGACATATTTTTCCTTGAGACATCCTTTTTAACGGGTGGTTTATACAATAGGAACTTCAAAACTTTTCGTATTTCGTTTGTCTGCATTGAAAAACGGTTGCTTAAGTTTCATATATCAATAGAAATCTCATCTAAATGAAAATTTTCTAAAACGGTATAATTGATTTGACTTTTCAATTTTCAGTTTTTTTGTTTCTACATAAAAAAATTTTGAGCTTATTGTGGGTGGAGTAACAGCGTGCGAACGAAAGTTTTTCCCTAACGAAATCTACAGCTTCATCTTCTGTGCATCTTCATGTGCATGCTCTCCGAAAAGAACTGTAAATCTGTGTTTATGATTTGACTCTAGGTTCAGTTTTGATTTGTTTTTACGGAAACCAATAAACATAATATATTTTAAAGCCTTTACTGTACACATAATTATGAAGCTGACATTAAGAGAGCTCTGGGAACCCGCCATATTTTTCCTATTATAGCAATTGTTCAGAGCATGAGACAACACAAGTGTTTTCAGTTATCGCCCTATTATTTGTTTCCTGAGGTGTGAAATGTAACTTTTACCAGGAATAGAAAATAATGCCCGTTTTAAAAATCGTGATGAAAAAGGAAAACCTTTTTTTCTGTTCAAAAAAACCTAGTCTTTTTGTTGGTTTGGAATTCATATTGAAATTTATTTTCCATCAAGTTTTCTCTTTGATCTTTAATTGATTTGGCATCTGAAAGGCTGCATACAGCGCTTTAACGGTTGGAAAAAACATTTGATTAAGCGAAAAACATAAAAAAGTTGGGATAATCATAATGTGACAGATTGTAAATTAGTTGAATTCTAAACAGAACTTCTCATGAGGTTTGCAAAACAAAAGCGTTGTCTTGAGTCACTATATCTCACTAGGATCGGTGAATAAAATTCTCTCGTACTTCAGAAGAAGGAACTTAACAAAATAGTATTAATATTATCCATTTTTTTCTAGTTAAAAGAAAGAAATTCAATCACAAAACACACTTTGCCTCGTTTTCCACACTTTAAAAACTAAAAAGTATTTTTATATGTCTTCGTAGTACAGTTTTAGTCGTGGCAAACAAGCGTTTATTCTTAGTGAGAATGTAGAATTCTTTCATTCGTAATAAAATTCCAAACTCATCGATTTTTATTTTCTTTGGTCACGTTTATGTAATATATGTCTTACCATTGCCTATGGTTAATTACGACTCAATTTATTACTTGCAAAACAAGCCATTAGGTTTTTAGCTGACGACACAGGAGGTACAAATATTTACATCAAATATTGTTGGAGATGAAGGCATTAAAATATTGAACTTTTACGCGACTACCATGCGATCACAGTCTGTTGAAAACTGAATTATTGAAAAATTTTAAATATTCTTGACTCTTTCCACTTGAACATGTCAATTTGAAAGCGCTCCACTTAAACACAAAAAAATTGTGATCAGCGGAAGACCTCTCTATGTCTGATTTATTTACAAAAATAAACTATTCAACTAGAAACGCTAATTTGAGTATTTTGTCTCGTTGCCCGTAATTAGCAGCGTTTCGCCTTATTAATACTGAAACTTGCATGCAAACATTAAAGTTACTTTCAGCCATTATAGGCTTACTGATTATGATATAATAATCATTTGAAACGCGAGTATTTAAGTTTGGACCGTCACTTCAGCCAAACAAATTTGACTTAATCACCTCCTTTAGATTCCTTTTGATTTCAAAACTCAAAATTTGGCAGAAAATAGTCTTTATAGAAACAACATTTTAACTGTTTCCGTACGTTAACTCCGGCCCTGATGTCTGAAGACTAAAACTGGCATTTACTCTGGAGTTCTTACATGAGTCATGAGAAAAGAATGAACTGAGCTTTCAGTTTCAAATCTTCCGTATGTCATCTGTACTAAAATTGATCTTTAGCTATATGAGGGTGTTTCGAAAACTCTTATTAGCTCAAACGTCTTTTTACTCTGACACATTTTCGTGTTTATCTTCAGCTTTTGATGTGTGTTTGTCCGCTAATTTATTTTCTTCGATAGCGAAACCCATTCGGAATAACTTCAATTTGAAATGATACAGAATTTAAAATTTTGACTCGAAAAAACTGGTAGCAAGGACTTGTAGTAATAATAAGCCATTTCAATGGCTAATTAAAAATTTAATACGGCCGATTTTCTTTTTGTTTCTTGGGTTCCAGTATTATTAACCTGTTAGTAAAATCTGCAATTTCGTCTTTTCTTGTCGAGAAACTCCAAGAGCATAACGCAGGTTGAATTTTAAAAAGATTTATAAAATTAATCCCGTGTCACACATTTGACACAGTGATAAAATTGTTATGCTTTATTGTGAAAAATTGCCCAATATTTACAGAGCCATTGAAAAAGAGTTTTTCGCCTCGTTAGTACTGGTCAGTATGAGAAATCCTTTCTATCAGCCCATTTGTGTTTATTAACGGCAACGATCATTTCGTTTTAAGGTTTTAGCAACCTTCCGGTAACTAGTGACTTCCTTGTCGTTCTAGAAATTTTACAAAGTGTAGTCGTGGCATGTTTCATTTCATAGATCAACTCAAAATATACATTTAACAGCCTCATAACTTTTAATTTAAGTTTGATAGTCTGATCGTTGCATGGTGAGAGATGTTTAAATTTTTTTCAAACATGCAAGAACTTGGTGCATGATATCCATTTCACAAATTATACGTTGCTAATTCATCAGAAACTCCATGTAACATTACTGGTAAACTGAAAAGATGTCATTTCTTTCTTTTCGAGGTAGCACTGATATCAAATTTTGTTAGGAATGAAACTGAGAGAGTATTTACATAGTTTTTTTCTACCTTTTTTTTCATTATTAAGAGTATCAGCTATTTTTGAGCCTAGTAGCTGTAAAACGGAATGACTTTTCATCGAAACATTTGAGGCTGACAAACGGACGGCCCTAATCTGTGGCAAATTGAAACACAAGCTCATGACAGGTGTTATTAGAGTAGTCAGGGCTAATGATCTTGTCAATTCGAAATGGTTGTTTGGAACAAGTGAGAGAGTGCCATTAAGAGAGATGCTTTGTTTGACAACTGATAAATAAATTCAAATATGCAAACTTTCACTTCCCTAAACTTGACAGTGTCAAAAAAAGTGGTAACCAAAACTTTAATATTTGATCGAGAAATAAACCGTTTTTTATCAGAATTTTAATAAAAAATACAAATCATTTTACAAAACTTGAAATAGTCATGTTGTACTTTCATTTCAAATGCTTCAATTTACTAACCTGTTTTTGATCTTGGATTCAACTAAAGGAGAATGTAGTCTTTGTTTACCATGACTTTTATAGAGCTATTACTGGCATTACTAGTTGAGTTGTTCAAATTTCGTTACCGAATACACAGGCTGAGATCAGAATAAAACAATGTTTCGTAGTCTTAGTATTAAATTCGCATTGTTCAGGGCTAATAAGCTTTTTTTTTTGCTTCATAATGATCAAAGTTCTTCACTAAACAAAGAGAACACTAGAAAGTTTGTTAAAAGACAGTTATTTTTGCCAGCTTTTTCAGTAAGTTACTATTTTTAGTTATTTGAAGATTTCCTACAAAACCAAACCTGTTCATAGTCGCAGTTTCTTCTCCTTGGCGTTAACTTTTCTTTGTTATTTTTTCTTTATACTTAGAATCATTTTCTGATCGAACTTTAAATAAAAGTTGTATGAATTTATACAAATATTTTTTCATAGCCCTGAAAAAACTCGCGGAATTTTCCAAATCAGTCCTTCATTACATTTCAAAATTGATAACGGACTTTATTAACTCTTTATTGATCCCCAAGGCTCTTTAGAAATAGAATTTGGAAAAAAAAACTTTTAACTTGGTTCTAAAAAACATTTCTAGCAACTCTGGCTAGTAGATATTCTGTTTTCATGTTCAAGAAAATGATTTCTTTTGTGCAGTACAAAACAGCGGTCAATATTGATCTTTTTTTTTCGTTTTAGTTACTATTCATATTTTCACAATAAATTATGATTCAATTTTGATTGTCAAAAACAATACGTGGGTTAAGCGGCCGTAAAACACCAGGTAGATAGCGGTAGATAACAGCTACCGACGGTGTTGAGAAAAAAAAACTTTTATCGAATTATACCACCCGCATGTCGAGGCGCCGTTGATGTCTCCTAATGACGATCGCGCTGTTTAAGTTAGCGGTAATACCATAATCTTAATCAGATTCTGGTCTTAAAATCCCGGACGGCGGCATAACCTAAAATTTGCTCTTTTGTTGAAATAGTAATCGTTTTACAATACAACTAGATTGTTCTGACAAGTTTTCCTTGGGGTATTTTCAGCCCGTTTCATAACTAGGTTTACAGAAACGATGGAAATAGAGTTTATGTGCTGTTCTTCGTTTCGGCTGTCCGTTGCATTTGAAAAATATATGTCATCTGAGTTCCAGTGAATGAAAATGTGCTTGTTTCACAGAAAAGCAAATGCAAACAATTTAAATAATAAATTTTATTTTGAAGCAAAAGAATATTGTATTTATACTTGCAAAAAATCGGAAAATATGCCTAAAGAAATAGATTAGTCTTATAACGATTAAAATTGTCGTTGTTTTGTATCCCCTCGGGTTTTTAAAATTCCTGTGATAGAAGATATATCTATATAGTATACTTTGTTGTAGCTTCAGAAGTTACGATAAAATTTAGAAGCTTAGCTACGTCTACAAGTTATTCACATTTACAATGACAGCTTGGTTGTTGACAGGTGAAAGGATTTTGACTTAAAAACATTGTTTAGATACTTCAGTCCCGTTTGTTTAACAAGAATTTTAAAGAAGATGGCAATTTGTTAAAAGTTCTGCAAGCCCATCCTGTTAGCATCTGTTCGCTCCAAATTTTTAGTCGTATTTATCAGGCATTTTAGGAAATATAAAAATAGAGTTCAATTCAGTCTGAAAATAATTTTTAACTTGAAATTTGTTTTTCAGAATTATTCAAGTTTGTAACCGACTGATAATATCATTTCTCTACTATCCTCTCGTCCCCACTCCTCCTCCTTCACTTTTTTTCGCAGGTGGTTTGGGTTTCGTGATAATCAGCTTTATGAATTTTTTAATCATTCTGCATATATTTCTCAGTTTCCGATTAAATTTAGTTCAAATTGTTTAAGAAGAGCGAAATGGCGAATGAATTCAGTGCGCCAAGTGTCATTTGAATGGGAGGGGGGGGGATGGTTTAGAAATGAAGAAAATGCTGCGTTCGCACTTCGCGTCGTGATCAAATTATATACTTATTATACTTTTAAAGTCCGTAAAAAATGAACTGTGCAAAAAAAGTTGGGAAAAGGGGAGGGGGGTGCAATAACCCTCCTAGCCCTCTGGATCCAGCGTTCCTGTGTTTGTTTACAATTGGTCAGTGCAACATAAAAACGATAAGTGCCAGAAATCTACTATTAAAGTACTGAATTTAGGAGAAAGCGACACGAATCGCTTTTATGAAAAACACAAACTTGGCTTGGGAAGGGTTACCTGGCTAGCCGAGTCACCCGGTTTTGAAGATAGGATTACCGTTCTAGCGGGGACAACTTTTTTCCATGTAAACGTTTTGGCTCGCCTTCCCGTCTCAACTCGGACTTTGATTCAATACACAAAGTTTGCGCGATCAATTATTTTTTGTTGAACAATGGCAGGAAAATCAAAAGCTAGCAGCAATATGAAGTGGTATTGGGCTCCCGTTATTATAAAATCGATTATTGACTTTTTTTGAAAGAATATAAATCAATACTGATGAAATGCTATCGACTTCAATGCACAAGTAAACTGTATTTACTAGTAAAGTTATTTTGACTATTTTATTTGATTAGACTCAAGAACAACTTCAACAATTTTAAAAACTAAACTGTCATAATAAATATTAAAAAAAATACCAATCAAATGTTTTGGTTGCTTTTGTTATAGACCGTACTTGAGTAATAAAAGCAATAATATTTTATCAACTAAACGCTCGGTAAAGTTTACTCAAACCCTTCTACCCGGGGCAACTCCGCTCCAAAGACTACTTACTGTGACGATCTGTCAAAAGATTTTTTCAATATTTCGTTTTTTTTTTGATTTAGCGTGATGCCATGAACCTGTTTTCTTAAAAATGTGTTTGCACCTTGTTCTCCCTAGGGTAGCTTCTAAGTTCTTTTGTTATATTTAAGAATTAAAGTGTGTCACATTTATAGTCTAAAACAATGGTTAACAATGTGTCAAAATAATATGTCGTACGACTACGTGTCTGGAAACAAGGCTCAAAATGAGTTTCCTTTGTTTTGCTGCCAGTCTGTCGCACGCCAAGTAGACGGAACTATTTGCGTGCTAGCAAGAGAAGAGAAGTCGTTTAGTATTTTAGACATCTATATGTACGGTAGAAAACCTCATGCAAATCCTTAGTCGCTCTCGGCGGGCTAAGCTAGTGTTTCGCGGCATTTCCATACCAATTAAAAGAAATCAAGTTGTTTACAATTACGTGATAAGACAAATTTAGTCCAAAGTTTTATATTTGTTCCAAATCAATTTTTAACCCTTCTTGCTGTGTTGACAACCTACTTAAGTTGGTAAGTTAGATTAGGTTTTTCTTCCCGATTCTAAAGGTGTTGTCAATCTGTCGCTTTAGTTAAAAGCAACGGTTTTCTTTAGGTTTTTCTTCACGATTCTAAAGGTGTTGTCAATGTGTCGCTTTAGTTAAAAGCAACGATCATGAACGCGTCGACGAACACAGACATATACATTATATGTTGAGACATGGAGCAGTGCCCAGGGATTTGACAAATAACATCACTGTCTTAAAGAAATGCAAGACCAAATTTGAATGCCTATTGTATGAGATGCT
>JAOBBB020042196.1:0-14814 GCA_025331005.2 Zoanthus gigantus
GCGAAAGGCTGCTAATGTTGTTGGAAGAAAGTCATCCCAATTTTTCTGGTTGGAATCTACATAATTAGACAAGCTGTCGCAAAGAGTTGAATTGAATCGCTCAACCACCCCATCTGTCTGTGGATGGTAGGCAGAACAATTTACTTTCCTAATTTGATAAATTCGACAGGTTTCTGCAACTATATCTGAAAGGAAGTTTTTACCTCTGTCTGAAAGTAAGGTCCTAGGTGCACTGTGTCGAGAGATTATTTCGTCCACTAACAGCCTGGAGATAGTAGCGGCCTTGGTATCTGGCACTGCAAATGCTTCTGGCCAGCGGCTGAGATAATCACTAAAAACAACGATATAACGATTGCCTGAATTTGAGAGTGGCATTGGACCTAGAACATCAATAGCGCATCTGTCGAAAACTCCTTCGACCGGCAAGGAAACTAGAGGTGCACGCAGTCGATTCTTAGGAGTTTTGCGTGTCGCACAATCTATGCATGATCTAACCCAGTGTTCGACATCTTTGTACATGCCGACCCAGAAGTAGCGATCCTTTAGCTTCTGGTAAGTTTTAAAGATACCAAGGTGGCCTCCGGTGAGGTCATCGTGTGCACTAGTCAGCATTTGGTATTTAAGAGCCCTAGGTATAACTAAAAGTGTTGGTCGGTTTCGGTGCATTGACTTTTTGCTATCATTAATTCTGTATAAAATTCCTTCGTCTAAATGAAACATGTCAGCAGACAGTAGTATGCGGCGTGCCTGTTTGTGGTCTGTGGGAAGGATATCTTGTTCAAGGAACTGAAAGATGTTAGCTAGTGTCGGGTCAGCGCGTTGATAGCGGAAAACTTCCATAAGGGTAAGTGGTGCACCTTCGAGGGCATTAAGGCTACATGTGCCATAATGGCGACGGGACAATGCGTCGGCATTCCCATTCAATTTACCTGGTCTATGTACGATTTCTATGTCAAATTGCTGGATCAGTAGCGACCATCTAGCTAGTCGCCCTGTGGGGTTCTGAATATCCATGAGCCATTTCAGGGCATTATGGTCCGTATGGACTATGCATTTCCTTCCGTAAATATAGGATTGGAAACGTTTCACACCATCTATGAGAGCCAATGCCTCTCTCTCGGTGGGGGAGTAATTAGATTCTGCCTTATTCAGGTCACGCCCAGCATAGCAAAGGGCCACCTCCTCGCCATTAGCATTAATTTGCCCAAGTGTCAACCCAATTGCCTGCTGGGAAGCATCTACATAAAGATGGAAAGGAAGCTCGAAATTTGGGTAGGCGAGGATAGGGGCTGTGGTCAATTTCTCCTTAAGGGAGTCGAAAGCCTTTTGACAATTTTCCGACCAAGAAAATCTAGTTAGTTTACTTGTCAGTTTGTTCAAGGGTGAGGCAATTTGTGCAAACCCCTGGACAAATCGACGGTAGTAATTAGCGATACCAAGGAAACTACGTACATCGGTTCGGGATTGGGGTACAGGGAATTCTGTGACCGCCTTAATCTTAGCAGGGTTGGGTCGCAGGCCCTGGGACGAGACAATGTGCCCTAGAAATTCTACTTCCTCCTTTGCAAAATGACATTTTGAGGGTTTAAGTTTGATGTTGGCCTTCCTAAGCCGTTGGAATACTTGTTCGAGGTTTGCTAAGCGTTCTGGGAAATTTTTAGAGAAAATGATGATATCATCAATATAAACCAAACAAAACCGCCATTCTAGGCCTCTGAGGACATGGTTCATTAACCGTTGGAAGGTGCTTGGACTGTTGCAGAGTCCGAATGGGAGGACATCAAATTGCCAAAGCCCATTATGTGTCACAAAAGCAGTTTTAGCTTTAGATTCCTCATCCATTTCGATTTGCCAAAAGCCCGATCGCAAATCTAAGGTGGAGAAATATTTTGCACCCCCCAGGACATAGAGGGTTTCAGTAATGCGGGGGAGTGGATGGCTGTCCCTCCAGGTTATTTTGTTCAATCTTGTAACATGTTTTTTTGCGTATTAGAAAGTTTCTCTTTTACGGTAATCTTCATCACTTCTGACACTTGTCATATAATTTATTAGAATTTCTTTTATAAAATCAATAAGCCCCTGTTTGTTTACCATGCTGCATGCCTTGAAGTCAGAAGGTTAACACACTATGATTGGTTCATTCGAAAACAAAAGTCCTCTTTGGGATTACGTCATAAAATCTTACATTACTTACATCTCTCCGAATCACTCGAGATTTTTTTCCGTCTGCCCCAACCTCGCACGGCTCTATAATGCTACCGCCTCGCCAGCCTCGCGTCTTCGCTCGACTGGTTCGTTGGCCGAATAAACCCCTTCCTGGCTTGCTGGTATATTGGAGGATATAATGTTCGTGGCTGATAGATAATCCGAAAAATGAACACTTGGCCGAGATGCGAGCTTCGAAGGCAATTGTAAAATTTTGAGAACAATCTATCTGCCAAGGACGTTATATTCTCCGATATACCAGCAAGCCAGGAAGGGGTTTATTTATTTTATAATTCTCCCGTTCGAATCCGCTACGAACGAAATATGTGTGAGCTCAGCTAAACCTTCAAAGCATATTTAGTATTTTTTCTTTTTTTGTATTTCCTTTGCACAGCTCTGAAAACAAGGCTTTTTATAGTTTAGCTGCTAGTTTTATTAGTTTCATCAAAACGGTTTTATTCATTTTCAATTAAAATATTATAAACTAACTATAGCGATTCTTTTTTTCCTTTTCTTTTCAAAACTCATCCGAGAAAATTGGTATATTGCCCTGAGCAGAACTCGAACCCAGGTCTCCCTGTTTTCTAGTCAGGTATGCTAGCCACTGCACCATCAGGGATCACCACGCTGGCAACGTAGTAGATTACGAAGTGATGAGGCTAACTGCGTGAAGATCCCAAGGGCCCAGTAATTTCTTCATTTGAGAATGTTTCTACCTTTAAGCCTCTTACGAGGCTTTGAAAATTAGAATGCTAAATTTTAAATTAAAATGTTAAATGTTCAGTTTTCAAAATGTTTGTTTTGGTTACAAATGGCGGACATAATCGGAAGAGGGATATCAATCAGAAGGGGTATATCGCCTGATATCTGTCTTGCGATTTTGTATCACGTGATGCATTTTAGCCAATGAGAGCGCAAAAAAGCTATGCCATGCTGATGAGGCCTAGAAACCTCAAAACAGCTGCTAATAAGATCTAGCGAAGGCAGCTAGCCCGCTAAGGGGTAAGCCCTGGCGTTTTACTACGAAACAGCTGTCCACGGCTGCTAGCAATCAGGCTCACTCTTTTTTATTGTAGTTTGAGGGGGTAAAGATCGCTACCAACGTGGCTATAGTGCCCAATATAGCTTAGGGGCTTCAAGTTAGCTACTAGCACGTCTGTGCTATCTATACTAGAGTTCATCTTTATAGCCTCATCCTACAAGCATTGCCTTTTTACCAGTATCTAAAACAGTTTAACTTTTGTTTTCTAATATTTCAGAGTATGTTATTGCATGGAAATTGGTAAATGAAATATATGTGAATCAATGTTATAATGACACCAAAAGCATACGCAACCTTACATTGCAACATCAACTTAAACCAACACAGCACAATGATAAGCTACTTACACTCACCCTGCTAGCTCTCTAACTTCTAGTCACGTGGTCCCAGGTTAAATGCACGGCTCTGCCAAGATTTGAATCTTTGTGTGACCTTCATTTCCTTCATTTCAGTATTCTTTTTAACTCCGTATAAGCAAACATTTGTTGTAGCAGCTTCCCGCATCCAGGGGTAGTTAGGTAGTTAGGTAGTTAAGGAGCTGAAATTAAACATACAACAGAATGTCTACATGCTATGTGGCCACATTTTCACAAACAACGGACTATAAGGTTTAACTTCAAGTTTCATGTTAAAAAAATTCTGATATTCCGTAGATACCAATGTTACGTCTGTTATGGCGACGTCAAACTTTCTTTTAGCTTATAAATAATGCGTTCTGGGCTGAACAGAACACTAGAAATCACACGATTAAATCAAAACAATCCTACACCACTAAAGCTTCAGGTCACGAGTTTTTCCCAAAAATGTAACCTGGCCAGGCTAGGTTACAAACGATCAGCCCTAGTCCGTGCACGGTTCCTCCACAGGGCTCCCATGCCGTAAGTTAAAGAGTACAAATCAAGAGTACAAATAAATCATTAACAATAACGTTTTTTAACGCGGTTCAAAACAACGTCAACCCACAGGGTGGAAATATCCGACAATTAACTTCAACCAGTTTCGTATAGCACTCAAATCTTGCAAAAGCAATGAACAGCAAACGCCAGCTAATAAAAAGTAACGAAATAAGCAAGTTTGGTCGATGTAAAAAATCTAAATAACCTGCTTGCATTAACAGCAAGGCACAAGGTTCTTTAGACACTGATACGTCATACACTATCATATCCATATTTGGAAAGTAACTTGCGGTAAAGCACGGTACCTCATTGGTTAACAAGCAATGAGAAGAAAATTTAAAAAATTGTATAGAAAATAGCAAGTCTAAACATTTTTACTATCAACTTCTAATCAGAATATTTCTAACAACAAATTCTAAACATTCTAATATTAAATTCTAATCTGAATGATCCCCCATACATCCTTTCCAAAGCCTTCGAAAAACGCACAAGTACGTTCATCAAACAGTTGCGAAATGCTTGTTTAGAGTTTGATGTTAGAAATAAATGTTCAGACTTGCGATTTTGTTTAGATTTATTTTTCTTTCATTGTTTGTAAGCGAATGAGGTACCGAGCTTTAACTGCAAGTTTCTTTCCAAATATGGATACGAAAGAGTATGATATATCAGTGTCTAACTGAGGAATCTTTCTCACAATTATCTGTTTGCAAAACAACCTAAATACCAGGTCCCATTCCTCTGCCTCGCCGTCGAGAGAGGAAACGGAAAGGAGCCTTGGATATAGATTGCGGTAAAAAACAATTGAACCTGATTTGGGAAAAAAAAACTGGAGTAAAATTAATTAAAATCAAGCCAAAGTACTAGTTGTTTTTGTGTCAATATAGCCTTGGCATGACAAGAAGGATGTCTGTAACTATTAAGAACGGATAAGCCAAAGTACGGAAGCAACACTTCATTATTTTTTTCAATTTGTCTGTCAATTGTGTCAAATGTAAATTTAGAAGCTTAGGACCTTCAGTTTCTTCGCAAAAACCGAATATCGGACGCCAAAAGATGCCAGAAAAGCACTCGATATCTTCTCGGAATAAAACACCGTGGAAATCCTTTGTAAGCAGTAGTACTCTCCACGGACTACATTTCGTCTTCGAACGAGAAAATACAAAGTTTCGAAGGACTTTTTGGTGTCTTCTGATTATAGGCCAGATAATCTGGCTTGCTTTCCAAACAAACATCCAACTAAAGAAATACTTTAGTTATCGGGTCCAAACTAAAGTTACTTTGGAATATGAACGTTCCCTATTATTTCCGTCTGTAACACTGTGCAACTTTAATCCTTTTAAAAGAAGCAAAGTTGAGCCAAAATACGAGAAACTTTTAGGCTTTGTCTCGACACATCATGGGAAAAAGAGCGTTATTAAAAGAAATGAGACTCTTTGGAGCCAATTTTCCAATGTAGAATTAAACATGACTCGTGAATATTTAACTAGCGGCTTCTCACTTGAGGAACTGATGTTTAAATGTCAATGGAGTGGAAGGCCATGTAATGTAAAGAACTTTACATCGACTCTCACCAGTTTTGGCTTGTGCTACACTTTCAACTCTGGTGGGTATTTCATAATATATCACAAGTAATATAAATGGAAAAAGTAGTAATTGTTGTTGCTAAGTTATATTAAAGATCTTCATAAACTTGAAGCGGTATTTTCCAAAACAATCAAAGCTAAAAAATGACTACTTGAATTTAGTGTGGTAGAATTTGAGGAGCGTTCTTTCTTGTCTCTTTTAGATAGCAATTTTATCTTGTTTACTTTGCTGTGCAAGGTTTTCAAGTTTTATAGGCAGTAATATTAAAAACTGAATACCATGCAACCGAAGAAAAATTTTCAATCCTTGTTTATGAATAGATTCTTCTTAATCTTCTTAGATTATATCATAAAATTTGATTTTAAAATTTTTATGAGATTCCTATTTTAACATTGATTTTACGTCATTCTATGTCCGATTTGATGGACAGGGTGATTTTGACCCATGCAACTGTAACATTTTTTTAAGAAAATGAATTTTCCATTTTCGAGTATTTGCACGAATCTTCCTTATTAATCATATTTTCACCGGAATAGGCCGTCTGAGGATCAATGAGAACAAACTTTTTCGTATTTAATTTGGTTTAAAATGTTTGCAACATCCTAGGTTGATGGCGTTTAATTTTATTAAAAGAAAAGATTTCGGTATAACTATTCACAGTGACTAATCGCAATTTTAATAAAGTCGTTTCTAATGACAAGTTTAATTGAAACTCTCATATATCGGACGGAAACAAATTGCAGAGTCATTTAGTATTTGTTGCAAAGTTGTAAGAAATATTACTCTAGCTTTAACAAATGTTTTAATAAATTCAGAAACATTTTAATTATTATCCGCTTAAAACAAATTTTGAATTAATCCTGAAACTCATTATGAGACAAATCTACATGCAGTTCACTTAAAATAAATTGAAAATTTTTTGTTCACTCAGTTTTAGACAATTTCAAAAGTATTTTTTCCGTGCGCATCTTTTTCTTCTTTGAAGTAATCAAAACAGACAACAAAGGTTCTACCGGAGTGACTAGAAGACACTGCAGTCATTTTCTTATTTTATGCTTTTCATCAATACAAAAATAAACATTGTCATTAACCTAACTTCTGGCCATATTAAATTCCAGGCTGAAATCAATCTGTATTTTCCTGTCAAAAACTTACTGATCCGGTATTTTCTTATAAGTTTATTTCTGAATTGAATAATTCTTTTACGTGTTTTGGAAATATTTGAATCAGAAAAATTGGTTGAGATCAATCTCATCTTTTCCGGTACTGATAAAAACTTGGCTGTGAGATTCTCAAAACTATTTCAAGAAATCAGTAATTTTCTTAAGGTTGCAAATCACATTATCGATAAAATCTGTCGAGAGCTGCGTGAAACAAAGATAAATCATTCTAATAACTTTTGGGAGGCTTACGGGGTTTTAAAATTCTCTTAAACATAAAATCCAACTTGCTTTAGAAAACCGTTTGCTCTTAAATGGCTTATAGGAACTACCTCCACAAATCGGCATCTTAAATCAATAATTTATGCTTTTTTGAAATAAGTAATTAAGAAAATGATTTTATTGTAAATAAAATGATAAATAGGACCACATACATGCGCCGCCTCTCAGCATCCAGAGCTTCTTTTTTTCTTTTTTTTTTTTATACAGAAGTGAGTAACAAAGCAAATATTCAATCTGTTTTGCATATGAAACTTTGGTGAAGATCTATTCCTATCGTCAATTTGATCTGTTGATAATTGGCTCACTGTTCTTTATTTTGGCCTTTTTGATTCATGATTCACATATATGAAGATGACAATCTAGGAGAAAAACTTCAACAGATATGACTAGCAAAACCAACCAGGTTCATTCGGCTTTTTCTTGCGAAAATGATCATAAATCCAGTGTGGTACCCAGTTACAAACCTGCAAACGAGAGATGGCAGAGGATTAAAAACGAATGGGACAGGTTTATAGGAAGCTGCACTCTTCATGGTTTACATTATTTTTTCGAAAGAGACCGTTCTCGTCTTCAAAGATTACTTTGGCTCATATTTATTCTATCTGGAGTTGGTTGGTTTGGTTATCAATCGTCATTGCTTTTTATAAAATATTATAGTTTCCCGATTCAAACGAAAGCAATGCTTGTATACGAGAGCAACCCTATTTTCCCAGCTGTTACGATATGTAATTTTTGCTCTTACAAAAAAAGCAAAGTGAAAGAACTATACAAAGAAATTTTGAACATTTCATACAGTCTCCAGACTGAATCGGAATTGTCTGGGAACAGCTCAAACCAAACTGTGTGGGACCACTTCAACCTAACGGGACTGAACATGACGGATACATATATAACAAGTGGGTTTCAGATGGAAGATTTTCTAGTTGGTTGTAAATGGAGCAACTCCCCGTGCAGTGCAAAAAATTTCACAGCGATGTTAACAGGATTTGGACTATGTTATACATTCAACTCTGGTAGGTGAACTACATTGAGCTAGCAGCATTGAATCACATAGTTTTGTGTTAGGTCCAGTCTCAATGACTTAATTCCTCCAGTTCTAAACATTTATGTTTAACACTAGATATAATAATGTAACTTTTATTAATCATTTTCCAATAATCTAAAAACCACATTGAAATTATGAAAACCAAAAGCAAGCGTTTGTTGAAATAAAAATGCGACAACAGTTAAATGAAGATTTTAAGATTAAATGTACGAATCAAAATTGGTATTGTATTACACTGTTATGCAAAGAAGAAAACTTTTCGCAGCACACCTTGAACTGACATTAAATGCAGATAGTGTGAGCGCTCATGATGGGTAATAGTTTATAATGTTTATTTATCAAATAAATGAAGGAGTAATGCTCACCAACAGTGCATTGGTGGACAAACTTTGAGTTGTCCTAGCACACAAAAGCAAAGTTATAAACAACCAGGGGATAAAAGGCAAACAAAACGCGATCGTAAAACTTTCATAATTACAAGCGCTCACCACAAAGGACAGAACACTCAAATTGAAACCAAAGTCATTATAGCGTATAAAAGATTTTCTTTAACCTTTGTTCTTTGTTTTGCTTGGCACCTGCTGACACACTGATGGTCGTAGTTTAACAGAACTTTCTGTCTAATTAAAAAGTGTGGTCGTTTTCTACTGTCCTTTTGTGAACATATTTAGAACAGACAACTTGGCAATGTCTAATCTGTTCAAGGTAGGGAAAAACAAAACAAAAAATTAAATTTTCTTTTAGAAAGTGCTGGCAAATCGAAAAAGCACAGCAATTATCAGAATTTTTAAAAATTCAATATGAAAAATTTTAAAATAACAAATTTAAAAATTGAATCTGCCAGTGAAATGAAATATTTGTATAGCCCCGTTTCCGTAGTGAAACACATCTCATTCGTCCTTGAACAAGAAAGTGGATATTTTTATAAACCTTTTTTTATTGGGTTTTAAAAGTGCTGATTCGTACAAATAATTCGATAAAAGTGATCATGCATGTTAACTAAAAATATGTCTTTAGTGAAAAAGACAACGATTAATTGTTATTGTCAACAAGTTGTCATTTTCTGCAGTTTATGAGAAATTAAATAAGAATTTCATATATTTATCTTGAAACGAATGTTACAAGCGGTTCGGAGTAAGACTCTTTTTCAAAACCATGCAGATTATAAATCTTTGACTTTGTAAGCAAACCCATAAATCCGACACAACAATTTCTACAAACCAGTGAGAGTAATACTGCTTAATCAATTTACTTGAAATTCAACTGTTTAGTTCTGTGTTATTGTAAGTAAAATTGTTTATGTTACAGTCAAACGCTGCCACTCAATGTTTTAGTAACGTTAATAATAAATTTGAAAAGACATACATGTTTTGTAAAAGTGATGAATTCATTAGCAACTGAGTTTAGTTCACTCTCTCACTTGAAGCTGTCCATTTTCAAAATGTCTTTTAAGGCTTTTCCTAAACTATTGCAAAAGCCAATTTTTAATGGTATTTGCATTTGATTTGACGAAGGAGAAGGCAAACAGTCATTTCGTTTTTTGCGGGCAAAGGCATGATGTATCCCAGCTTGAACGATTTTCGTACGGCGTTGCTATCCTAATCGTGCCTCAACTTCATGCAACCGTTGGCAATGTTTTTTCGACATCGTTGTTCTGCCGGATGGCTGTTTCTTAAGTTTGTTTCAAAAACTGTTGCCGCTAAAATATGAGCAGAAATATTTATCACAACTTAAATAAGTTGTGCAGTGATATATTTTCACGTTGTGTTTCGTTTCGGATTCGATTCGTTAGCCAGTTTCAACGTTGATTTAATTCCTTTTTAGGCCCTGGCGGAATGTAAGCACACTTCTGCGCTCTGTTGTTGCGCTTCTACGTGCAGGAAGCGCCTTTACATTGTATATTTTCCGTGACATTACAAGGTCTGTAGGAGTACACGCGTACCAGTTTATTGAAGACGGATAATGGTTTAAAATTAGTTTACATGCATATTTCAAAACAGTTGACTAAGAACTTGACAATTTTATCTGTAAATGACTAGAATATTGGTGAAGCAGAACTAGTAACGTTAAGTGAATGGAAATTATAATGAGCTGAATAAATATGTAGTTCAAATGCCCAATATAAACACATAAATTCACTTTAAAAACAGTTGTCGGGCTGTGTGGCCATTTATCATGTTGGACTCAACGGCGAAATTTAAACAAGTTTTTGATTGTGGTCAAACGCTTTTTACTAATCCATTATTTCCGAGCGGAGCCAGCCGAATCTAGCCTGCAACGCAGACGAATTGAGCCGAACTAAACACTAAACCAAACACACGTCTGCTAATTTCGTGTATTGGACCTCAAATTCGGGTAGTCAAATTTGATTGGTTGCTAGATATAGCATACAACGCAAAATTTCATTGGATAATCATAGCAGGTCCATTTCCGTTTTAAAACTTTTTTTTTTCAATTCGTTTCGGACAAATTTATGGAGAAAAAAACCAATCAAATTTGACTACCCGAATTTGAGTACTTCGTGGGAGGTCCAATACACGAAACGTTGCGCTGATTATCAGACGTACTTTACAGTGTTTAGTTCGTCTGTGTGCAGGCTAGCCGAACCAAGAGGCAAAAGTGGCGAGGCAGCCGTTCATAGAGCTGTGTGCGTACGACAGGTGTACAAGCTCCAGAGCAAAAAAAAAAAAAAAAAAAAAAAAAATCTTGATTTCAGCGTAACTTGAGTTAACACTATCCATTCTTCACGAGCTAAAAAATCCGATTGCAGCGTAAATTGACTTAACAATGACATTCTTCAAAAGCTCAATCATAGAAGCGAATCGATTCATCAATTAATTCTGTAAATCAGCCTATCGTGCCAGTTTTAAGATTAGAGACTATGAAAGCAAATGTTCTTAGTTTCTTGCACAACTTTTCCGTCACCATCGTGTTTTTGTCTTGATTGTTGGCACTTAGCGATAGTTTCTACTGGTATTAGATGACTAATATAATATTTTTAAAGTGGCCGGGCTGTGCTAGTTTTCTGACGGTCGCTAGTTGTAATTCACACTGTTAAGTATTTAAAAGCCCAATGTGGACGTAGGAGGAAAACCAAATGGCTATTTACAAATGAAGTAGACTTTCAGTCAGAAATCACCAAAACAAGTCCAGGAGTGGACAGCAGTAAATTAGAAACCAAAACATCCGCAAAACAACACAAAACAGAAAATCCGCAAACAAATTTGACGTCAGTGCTTACAATTTGCTCTGTTAGGATATACCTTTAGGTAGTGAATGAACAAAGATAACTAAGATTTAAGTGTGAAATTTGTTAAAGCGTGTACAGCGAACAGACACATTTAAAACAGGGCCGTAGCAGGGCAAAAAATTCTGGGGGGGGGGACTCTAATTATCATCCGCAAGATTTTTGTAAAATTTTTCTCCGATTCATTTGTTTTTCCTTTGTTATATTTACTATATTTCCAATTTCTTTACCTTTCGCAAAAGCTGTGGGGCGGCCCCTCCCCCTGCTACGGCTCTGTAAAAACGTTTGGTTACAGGCATGCGTGGGTGTGGTTGGTGCAGTTGGTAAGATCTCTGCCTTCTCGCCACAAGGTCCCCCAGTTCGATCCTCGGCTTTACCGAAATTCGAATATTTGTGTAATCTTTTCCGCCTAAGCTAACTCAGCTTTCCATCCTTCCAGGGTAGGTAAATGAGTACCAGAATCTGCTGGGAGCTAACCTGCAATAGATTAGTGTCCCATCCAGGGAAGTCATAAAAATAGTTATAGACAGTTGGAAAGGAAAAACGGCACTGAGGATTCGAACGTTAACCTTTCGTCTGAGTGAAAATCAAATTTCTGAGTATAAAAGAAGTAAATATGTGTAAGAATTGGTGTACACTAGTTAGGAAAAGCGAGAGGAAAATAAAATAAAAGATTAATAAGCAAGATAAAATTCGATGTCTCTCACAAGGTAAGCGATTTGAAAACGCTCGACGTTCACCGCAGACGTTGTGTGCATCTGTAAGTCGATAGAAATCAAGAAGAGAAAAGCAGTGCAATAATGGCTACCAGTGAATCCGAAACTCTAGTGATCGACCACATGAAATCTATCGATGACGTACAGCTATTGACTACGTGACTAATTTTTGTGAAGAAAGAGAAATAAAAACGATGCCCTTTTTATGACTTGGGCGTTTTCTACGAAAAGTGCGAGAATAAAATAGAATAATATAAATAAGTTAATTTAAGTTAGGTGAAAGTAAAGCGTTCGTCCCAACTCTTTAGTTGCCGTCTTTGCTAAAGATAATAATAAAGTCAGTGATAGAATGACTTGTAGCATTAAAATAGCGGAAAACTGATTTACACTGCTTATAATAATTTATCGTAAAGGTAATCTCTAATGCAGTCACATAGGCGAGGGCCAGTTACGCCAATGTAAAACTGGTTGCACTGACATTTCTGAATGCAATAAATAACGTAGTGATGTAGTGCAATCAAATTAATCAGTTTTATTAAAAAGTTTATTTAGGACGTGTGGCAGAGTGCAGGAAGAGACAAAAAGGCAGTATTTCTGCAGACTTTTTGAGGGTCTTAATAAACCATAATTATCTTCCTAGAGATCTAATTTATGGACCCAAACGTCGCAAGGAAAGCACAAACGGACGTTAACTCTTCGTCAGAACAATAGGCTCTTTGCAGTTGTGGTCATGTGACCACAGGTACCTTAAATCAATCAGCTATGACAAAATGGCGTCCAGAAATGGAAAGAGAGGGTTGGCATTAGTAAAATCGCAGTTTCAGCTATTGGCTTCAAATATGTAAAACATGGCAAGCAACAGAAAATAGGATATTTTCTAAGAATTTGTATGACTGGAGAGCAAGCGTTACTCTCCAGTACTCTCCATCCATTTCCTTAGAAAAATTGTCATTTTTGAGGTAGTTAAAGCTCAGACTTGAAACTACGCCTTCTAACTAATATTAACCTGTTCTTTCCATTTCTGAACTTCATTTTGTCATAACTAATTAATTCAAGGTGGTGTGATCACGTGACCTCTAACTGCAACGGACCTATAGGCTACTTTCAAGATCATGCGCAGTGTGCAATTTCCACCATTTTGGTCGGCTACAGGTCATAAAAATCTCACGGAATCTTGTGACCCTGACAAAACAACGGGATGTAAACACCGCGCACAATGATAAAAAGGTCTTGAAAAAAGAAAAAAATATTTTTGTCCTGGAAAGCGTGATATTTGTTAGACCTGTGGCTCGCCAAAAGAGTGGGAATTACAAACTGCACATGATCGTGAAAGTAGCTTATTCATGTTTAGAATGTTCCAGAAAATTGAAATGGCGCGCGCAGCTGGTTTCCAACTGTATTCATTACTTTCAAAATCTTTAAGATGGTAAACAAAGCGATTTCCAAAATTTCTACCAATTTCTCCAATGTACATCTTTCAGTAAAATTTGAAAGGTTACAAATTTTCTGACAAAGGGATAACGCTAGAAATGTCGGCTCTGATTTCCTTACGTCGATGATCAAACTTTTCAACCTAGAGTTGCTCAAACCACGTGCTTATCTACAATGCAGGAAAAGAGGGTCATCCCATCTTGAAAACTAGGCAAGCCGGAGTGGACTTTGCACTTAAATTAACTCTAAATGTAAATCAGGAGGAATATCTTGGTGAAATAACTGACCTGGCTGGGTTTAAAGTTCTGCTTCACGATCAGGACAGTCCGGCACTAATTCACGAACTGGGATTTTCAGTTGCTCCAGGAACAGCGACTTTTGCAGCCATACGTAAAAACAAGGTTTGTTGGCAGAACTCTTCAAATTGCTTGGCGATAAGCTCTGTAATATTATTCATTAACTACAAAATTAAAATTCTGTCCAGTAGCTGCTTACTTTAACTTTCAAAAGCAGCAATTAAAAATTTTTCAAACCAACTGTGTATTTTACCGACGCAAAAATAAAGAATCACCGAGGGACAGTCCCAACTTTCTGGGGCGGGGATACAGTGAAATCCCTAAGAGGTACAAATCTGGGAGTGGTAGATTTCTTATCCTAAGAGGTACGTACCAAATACAAACATACAGACAAAATTTCAATCAATTTTATAAAGCTAAAGAAAATAGCACCATATACTTTTGAATGATAGTGAGGAAGCTCTAAAAGGTATCGCACTATATGCAAAATGTCAAAATTTTGTCTCTGGAACCCTAAGAGCTAGCAAATCTTTGAATTTTTACTCCTAAGAGGAGGACCAGCATCCAGCCCCAAAACGTTGGGAGTTCTCTTCCCAGCCGGAGAAACACTACTTGTTGAGTACGATTGGTGAGATTTCAATAGCACTGATCGTCGATAACCATGACACAACTATTGTATGACAATAGAAATTATAGTGTTAATAAAGTAAACTAATTAGAAACGTGATAAAAATTTTGTTATATCGCATTGTCATTTTTCATTAGTTAATTGTATGAACATTTAAATTTATCTTGTAATTCAACTTTAACAGCAGGTATTAGGGATCCACCATTAGAAAAGTAGTAGGGAGGGGGGGGGATGCATCTATTCCATTTACTTTCACAGATCTTTTGAGAAACCGATGACGTA
>JAOBBB020042256.1:0-14813 GCA_025331005.2 Zoanthus gigantus
CTTGATAAAGAACAATAGCAGAAAACGAGTGGGGGTCTGGCACTACAACGCATTACGTCACATTTCAAGATGGCGGCCCGCAAGAAATTCAGTGATTATCAAATTTTAAGTGCTGATGTAAATACAAGTTGAGGAAAACTCTTATTTGAGATTGATATTGTTGGACAGCCGAGGTTCCCTTTAAAATAAATTCGAAGTCGTGTGATTACCG
Organism: Zoanthus gigantus; assembly: GCA_025331005.2. NCBI lineage: Eukaryota > Metazoa > Cnidaria > Anthozoa > Zoantharia > Zoanthidae > Zoanthus > Zoanthus gigantus. The sequence continues at coordinate 212 of JAOBBB020042256.1, forward strand.
CCTATACAAATAATACTTTATTTATTTTGTAATTCTGACAAATATTCAGCTAACTTCTGTATTTTAGACAATATAACTTAAGAATTGTTTGTTTTTCTTTACGCAGGGCTATTTGCGGCTGTTGTGTTGCTAAAGAGCAAAAAACCAGAGTTAAAAAAGACGGACTGAACAACGCGAATTAGAGATGATTTGAAATTATTTTGATCACCAATAAGGTGTTGCATCACAGAGGGTGGTGTAATAGGAATTTTTTTTTATATAAAGAAAAAGAGGGTTTTTACTGTACGGTATTTAGGCCCTGTCAACACGTATCCAGATACAATTGTTTCTGTAACTTTTTGTCACTCTCACAGAAATACATATCGCCAACAGGTGTCCAACGATTTCAGGCAGGGTATCTGGAATCATTTTAATCAGCTCTCCCATAGTTAGTAGAGGGAAAACTATTACCTTTCAGAATGAAAACATTTTTTAATCTGTAAACTTTTAGGATATGTGTGGACTGCTGATTTCGAATTTTTTGGTTACTTCCGGAGTTTCGTGTGGAAGCAAAATAATTTAAATCCAGAACCTCATCGTTAACGACTGAAAAAAATTTGCAGATATTCGGATTTATGTGGATGGTTCCTTAAATGAGCTAATTTTTATTATTAATTTGCTTAGATTCGTAAAACAAGCCACATTTAAATTATGGCGGATTTAAACATGGCGGGAAAATTTCGCGCCAAAATAAATGACGGGGTACGACGCGCGCACGTGTACTAGACTTATCTTTGTTTTGACATGTGAATGGATTAAAGTAAGTACGCTTGTCACTGTCGTTGACAAACTCGTGAAAGCAGTATTAGAAAATTAACAATTAATTTTTTTGAAAAAAAAATTTATTTTAGAAACAAAAATTAAAATGAGCAATTTTCAGTAGTTCTGGCTCTAAGTAATACTTACGTTCATTCGATGCATAGTTGGGTAGCATAGTTTCCAAGCCTTAAAAACTTTGTATTCGTTTAAAACGCAATAAAAATAAATTATTAAAACGTTAAAATTAAAAGTGTGATAGCTGAAGACAAACATTCTCAACAATTAAGTCATCTTTAGGTTGAACATTCAATGCCTCGTTCACTCTCATTCATTCATTCACCCTCTCATTCATGATCTTCCTCGTTCATTTACTCTTTTTTTCACTCACTCATTTGTTCACTCTTTCATCCGTTCATTCAGTCAGTCAATCACTAACGTTATGCCGGTAGGCCGGTGCATATAAGGTGCAAAAAGCTTGAGTAATGGGGATTCTCCAAGTAGAGGTCAAAATATGAGGATACATTCAAATATATAATATTTGCTGTAAGTTTTGTAACAGCCTGAAAACAGAATCGCAAACTACTGAAGTATAGAATTATACCAAGTGATCAAGACTTAACTTTTAAATTCTTTTGATAAAAAAAAAAAAACGATTAGGAGCACCTTTTGACTTCGATTGGCTTTAGTCGTTTTGTGAATTAAGTTTAACCTAAAGTAAATAAAGAATTTTAGAATACCTCTTTTCCAATTCTACGCTTTTGTACCAAATTGTTTCAGTAATTACAGCCTCAATTTCATGAAAAAAACATTTCAAATTTAGTTTAATTTGGTTTTTTTTATGCTTTAAAATTATTACAGAAATGACTATTAACAATGAGTTAGAATTTATCATGTACTTGGAAATTGCAAGTATTAGGGAGTTATGAGACAACGTTTTTGGAAAGGGGGGTAACGTATTAAAACACCTAACGTTAAGAGGCATTCGTTTGTTAAAAGGGCGTCCTAAATACCCCCCGGCACCCGCTACCTTAAAAAAAGTGAGCTGTTCTCAAGTAAAAAGTCATTTTCATTTATCAGTTTATTCACCAATTTATTTGTTATTATATAGATGTGTTTATTAAATTATTCACGGTATATAACAGTACAAAATGTCTGTTTTTTCTTGTTTTATTCATAGTCAATGTTTTTTCATTCTATATATAATATAATTCCAGCAGTTAAATCATTGTGGAGAACCAGCATTAGAATGAGAAATTGCAGTCTCGTTATAACAGTCAACAGTGATAGGTACCGCCATGTTGGTTCCACGAATTGGTTGATAAGTCACGTTTGCTCTACATCCATCTTCGTCCTTACATTGGAGAGTTTTGATTGCTTGGAAATGGTTTTGGATTCGCTTGACCACATAACCCTTGATGCAGTTGTTAGTTGTTCGTCGCTTTGTCCTTTTGAGGAAATAACGCTTTCCACTTGATGTATTCTTATACCACGTCTTGATTATTTTTAACGACGCTGATGCACTCTGGGAACTTTGGTTCTGTGTTCTTGGGAAGCTTGAATCGTGTCTGAAGATTATTTCGTTGAATGCATAATTAATTGGACGTATCGTCTTGTTGGTTTCAGCGGCGGCAGAGTTGTTTAGCGAAAAGAATATGTTGTGATTTAAAATAGGTTTACCTATCGCCATCGATTGAAACAATGGGATAGCGTTGATTATCGACAGAACGTAACTTATCTGAAAACGAATATTTCCAACATCAATAACTGAACACTTCATTCTATCAAAAAGAGGCATTTACTAGAAGTTTACACTGGAAACACTTAACTAGGCACAATTTTTTTAGTCTTGTGAAGAGAATTCAGTGTTATTTTTAAAAACAAATAAAATAATTAAATCAAAACTAATATAAGTTTTTTTCCTTACCATTATTAGTAAATGTGTTGGAAATGGCTGCCAATTCATTGCCCAAATTAACTTGGACTTCTTTAAAAATGACTATTGAAAAACTTTCTCTGTTACTATTTGAAAGCTCGATCAGTGACTAACCTGGATATGCTATAAACTGGAAACAGACTCGTTTTTATAGGCCTTTTAATGTATGCTAGTTTATTTTTTTCTACGAGGGATTTTATAACGTTTTTAGAATTGCTAGTCATAGCGACCAAAAAGTTTACCATTTACGTTGCAGATGAGTTCAAGACATTAACCTTTGTGCAGTGTTTGCTTTATGTTGCTGCTATTTATTCACTTTTCTTTGTTTGCAACAGTTACATCTTCTGTTGTTATACTTTGTATTCATATTATAAACGCTTCACGGAACTCTGTGTTTGCGTATTAATGATGATATGGTTTGTCGTGGGAGGGTTAGCTTCATGCTAAATAGCGGTGGTGGTGATTTTCTCCGGTTTCTTATGTGTTGAGCGGATGAAATTCTTTTGAACGGGAAACACATACTCCTATCGCGAATATTGGTGCTCATTTTGTGGAGCTTGTGATATGGAAAGCTGGGTCAGCTATGGTGGAAAGGAAGGCCACCCGTGATGAAAGCTTGACAGCTACAGCTCCACTGTGCGAACCCGTAACACTGTTGTTATGTAGAAGGCAAAAGTGTTGCCATCGCGCTAAACGCCCAGTAGGAGCGTCGAATAGATTTTTCAAACCGTTTTCTTTTTCTATGTTTATATATATTTTTTTCTATTTAGCGTTGCAGATTAAAAATTTAGCCTAACTTCATTTCCAAAGGTCAATTAATTTACCCATAATTAAAATCAAAAGGACAAGTGGAAGAACTACCGGCATTGTAATTCCAGACTTTTTTTCACAACTTAATTTTTGTTTTAAAGGACTTGGAAGTTTCATGGTTTGTGGAGGTAGTAAGATCAACTACAAGTTAATTCCCAGGTTCGATTTATAGTTCTTTCAAGATTTATACAACTGTGAGGCCTTTTCTTTTCACTTGACTTGTAAAAGAAATTTAAAACTTAGCTTACAATGTTTTGCATATAGTAGATATAAACGACATCCTGTTTCAGTTTATCAATACTGAATTGCCAGTTTTTAAACTAGGTTTCGCTGTGACCAATACCTAAAACTAGAAATTTGGGTAATACAAATTAACTTTTGTGTGGCTGCATGTTGTGACATATTTTAGAAATGAAGTTACAAATGCCGGAGTAGAATGTTTTGAAAGTCCTTTCATTTTTAAAACTGTAATGCATCAGAATCTTGCTAAAATTGTAACAGATAAGTTTACGAGAATATATGTTCGAACAAAAATTCTAGGGACTCTATAAACTGACTACGTTTTGAAGTGGAATTGCAAACTTTAATCACAAGCTAGCTGGAAGCCGGAACTTTCGTTTTGTATGACAAAGAACCAGAAACTTTCTTTCTTTAAGGTCCTTTAACGAACCACATTAACGAAAGTTATTTGCAGCTCAGCCATGCGTAATATTAATAAGCCTTGAAAGGAAGTTGATAGACTTCTGAATAACTTTTGAGCACCAGAAAGAAAGTTCTAAAAACAGTTTTAAGTCGCCAGGAAGGGTTTCATGATTACAGAATTAGTTTATCGATAAATAAGCAGAAGCAAGTTATACACTGCAAGCATATAAAGGAAGCAAAATACTCTTGAAAATTGCCAAAATCCTCTCAGTTTAATTTGTTTTGAACAGTATATATGATAATTGTATATGAAGTGATAAAAATGCATTATATATAGTATGTGTATGTATATATAACTGTAATAAAAAATATTCTATACGTTACAAAAAAAAACTTAATTACAGAGTAAAGTGGAGTAGTTGTATTTTAATTACATATTATATTATATTAAGCTATCTTTTTCTATCTTAAAGACGTTTCAAACAATTTTAAACAAAGTAGTTCCTCCGACTCAGATAAACTAATAATTATCAATTATTATAAAGGAATTCCCCTAATTTATTTTAAGAAACTGCAACTTTCGGCGCTTTGAAAAACCCTTATAATGTTAATTCTAGTCACGTCGTTAGCTTTAGAAACCGTTTGACGTGCATGAAACGTTTTTAGTGCAAGGCACATGTTTTATTTTAACAGCTACTCGAGGCAATCTGATTCACAATCTGTGCCTGTGGTTTCTGCAGTAGTTTCAGCTCAAGAAGCAATCGACAAAATGAGTACTCGAAGAAATGAAAATAATTATTTAACAGATAATTGAGGATTGAAAAGTACTTGGATAATCGTTAGCGACGCAAAATAAGCTTCATGTTTTTGATAGTGGCATATAAGAGATAGTGATGTGCGACTTCACTGAATCAAAAGGGAAACTATGACCTACACTTGAACGATGCACTCCATCCTCAGCAAGCAGAAGTTCTCGTTGCTTATTAACCAACCTATGGTGATCTTCCATTAAATTTGATTCCACTAACTATTTTTTTAACTACAAACTGAATCCATTCGACCCAACTTTTCCTCAGACTTCTGAATACTGTATGTAAAACTGAAGTAAATTTTGGATTAGCAATATTTTATTTCTCTTTCAATGTCGACGGAGCGTTTTCGAATGAAAAATACAAAGCCGGCGAAAAACTACCACTGAGTCCAAACTCCTGCGTATGAGTTTTGCAAACGACGAAATAAATGAATCTTCTTTATCAACATATTTTTTAAATGTACGCAAATAGTTGTCTTAGCCCTAATCAGGGCTGATCGTTAGAATCATGAGGACCCAGGGTTGCAGACTTTTCTTTATTCAAACTGTGTCGCTCAGTGTTGCTAACAATATTCACGCCAAACTTTCTTTTTTTAATCAAGAACTTTAATATTCATCAGAGCTAGATTATATTTGGAAATAATTTAAGTTTGAAAACACACTACAATGCTTTCACATCTGTAGAAGTCTTACTAGTTACGGTAAACATCCAACTATCATGAGTATGCAATCTTGTTAAATTATCCGGCTTACTTCTTAGTATCTAGGTTACATATGTAATGATGCTAATCACTGATTAAATAAAAACAAAATTAACCATGCTGAAATTTTAGCTTAATTTTTGCATGCTAGACCAAATAAACAATGAAATCGCCACAAAAATTGGCTTAAGAAAGTTGTTTGATGCTCATTCATTCTTCAAAGCTTAAGAGGAACTACAACTTGAAAATCCTTTCTTTGATAGTCAAGCATATGTAATATGGTGGTATAAATTGTTTGAATTGTTAGAAAACAACGCATATAACTTGTTTTGAGAATATAAATGGATAAAGTATAATAAGTTAGAAAGTCTATGCAATATGAAATACATGGTAATTATGTTCTGATAGTATTTTCCGTAAAGTTTGTAGAAACTTTCGATCTCCGAATTTATCTGCGATGAATCTAATTGATTCACTGTGAAAATGTCAGCGATTTTCGATATGGGTATCGAAAAATAAATGTTGGATTAATCACTATCAGATGGCAACATTACCGCAACATTGTTTTTGTCGGGAACAAAATGGCTGAACGCAGAGTTCAAGTGAAGGACGCAGTGACGGCGAATGATGGCGTTTCTTGTCTGAAAAAGAAATATTTCCCCTGAAGTTACCTGACCAATCTTCAGGCAAATTATACCGTATTATCCGGCATATGGAGGCGAATTTAATTTCTCGATCGGATTTAACTTGGAGCATCAAATTTAATTTAGCAAAGTTAATTCAATACGTTAAGTGGACCCGTAATACGGAACAGCAGAAACCATGAGAAAAGTTATGAGATGGATATTACTCCACCAAGGATACCACATTTCCCGCCTGGGGCACCAGTTTATCCCACCCGGGATGCCAGTTTATCCCACCCGGGATACCAGTTTATCCCACCTGGGATGCCATTTTATCCCACCTAGGATGCCAGTACACAGGATTTTCATTTTTTTCTGGGATCCCACCTGGGTTTCCAGGTGGGATCCCTGGTGGGATCCCGTTCCAAAATCCCATATTGGGATCCCATGTGGGATCTCACCCAGGACCCAGGTGGGATCCCACCTGGGATCCTGACTTTTTTTTTAAATGGGGTACATTGAAATAATTATTTATTTATCATAGATGGCCCTATGATAAATACATAGATCTGTTCATCAGCAGCAGTATAATTGGTAATAATTATGAGAATACAAAATTATTTTCTATTTTTGTTATTGTTTTTAATTTATTTTTGAAAACTAACGATAAAAATCAATGTTTCATAGTCATCTCGACAACATCATCAAGCTTGAAAATACAAAATAATTAATACAGCTGCATTGCAGGCAGTAGGAATTCAGATTTAAAAGGAAACTATTTTTGGGTTCCGTATTTTTTTTCATGGGAACCCATCAGTAACTATTTTTGGGTTCTGTAAAATTGATGATGGGTACCCATACTTACAATGACACAATAAACTAAATTTATTATTCAAGATGCTCGCAGCTGAATTACCTTGCATTTTTCATATGGAAAACGAACAGAAAAGCTCGGTACACAGTTAATTGAGGACTTCAACTGTTGAGTCTTTGATTTCTCCTACAGTACATGCTGCATTTTTGTTCATGGGAAACGAAATTTCATTTCCGTGATTTTCCCAGTACGCTAGCAACACGCTACCGGTAACAATTGTTACCGTGAAATCCTACAGCCTGCAATAGAAAGATATGTATTTATGAATTAGTAAACATACAATTAGGTAAATATACAATTATGTAAAATATGTATACAATTGGGTAAATATACAATTAGGTAAATATACAATTAATATGTAAATAATTTATACAATTATATAAATATACAATTAGGTAACTGATAAACTTGAAGCAAATTTTGTCTTGAATTTCAGGTTGAGTTTGCATATCCACCCATTACTGATGAAGAACAGTGCAAGGGTTGCAAACTTCCTGAAGAATGGCATCACCTTCCATTTGTTTCATTACCAGAGGGGGCACATAATTATGAAGAGGGTTAGTTAATATATATGATAAAGTAATTACAGTAGCTAGCTAGAAGAAAGGGGGAATTAGAGATGCAGGTGGAAATTTGTGCAGTTGCATTAAAATGTTACTAGTAAAATATGAGCTGGACTTTATTTTCAAAGGGCCTTTTAGGAAGGGTTATATATGGAGAGTATATATGTTGTTCAAATTTAATCTTTGGTTTGAATTTTTTTAAACCAGTTTAAATTTTTCAAACCAGTTTAAAATTTTGAAACTAGATATATGATAAATTTTTCCTAACTATTGGTAAGAAAAGAAAATATTTGAGAACTTGCATCAGTTGCTTGTGTGGCCTAGTGGTAGTGATAGTTGACTTGAAATCCAGAGTATAGAGGTTCAAATCTTGATGAGTACAAATAAAACTTCTTTGTGAAAAAAATGTGGTTGATTGACGTGTGTGGGGGGTGGTGTGCAATAGTTGGGGTTGGGGGTGCAGTGTAGGTGGGAAAAGGGGTTAGGATTAATTGATCCGCTCTCGAATTCGCCTCGGTTTTCACCAGGCTATGAAGGTACGGAGAACATGTTTTATTTCTTAAGTACCACTGCTCTTCTAATTGATTAGAAGTCGCTAAGTCAATTCTTATTCGTTTGTGATTTTAGCCAGTCATGTTTATCGTAAGACGAAGCTAGGGTCACTCCACGAACATCCACAGGACACCTTTAATTTTTTTATTTTGTGATGTTACTAGGATAATTTAAAACATATTTCCAATTTGTATTTGCGATAATAAATCAACTAATTTGCATTACTAACAATAAATGTCTCATGTTACACCACCGAGCCTTTCCATGGCATGCGGATTATATTCGCGCTGTACTAAACTTGGCGCAACCAGCGCTGTGCGAATACTAGTACTGCGCAAATTTTAATACACGTAAGGTAGTAGCTAGGTCCTTCGCGAGTGTAGAAAACAGTTGCCGCAACAAGCTCATAGAAGCTCAATTGAACAACCGTGCGGAAACAGTTACTGGACGCACCAGGACAACTAACCAACAATTTAGATCACATATGCTGAAGACTAATTAAACCAAAGCTTGGTCTCGGTAGCCACCTTAAGGCCAGTGAACGACGACTAAAACCACAATGAGAAGAAGACATCTTCGTTCGCGATGGTACACCGTTAATGAATTCGGATCAAGGACGCAGTGCCATTCTAATAAAAACTGTCACCAATCTCGCAACCATCACTATCATCACCTTTATCATCTGCATCCTCATCTCAATCATCTGAATCATATTAATATCCCCACTTATCTTAACTGCTTTCGTTTTGCCTTATGTGCCACACACAAAAAATACGTTCTCCATTCTGCTTTGTTCCTTAATATTTGTTTTTTTCTCCCTAATGTTTACTATCAAACTTATTTTGATTTTTCTTCAATTACGATAGTCTTTCAAATGTGCAAATCATAGATGGAAACCATTGTTTCTGAAAGAATCGTGTTTCAAAGAACTAAATATTTTGCATTCTTAAAAAAAATCTATACAAGGAACAAATATTTTTAACAGTTTGTTTTATTGACACATTTATCAACCATGAAGCCAAACTTTCTTGAAAAAAAAATTAGCTTGCTTATGAAGTTCCTCTGTCCCCAGAATTATCGGATGATGTCATCAACAATCTTGTGCGAAAGCAAGGACGAGGTCTGTCATTTAATACTCACATTAGAAAGGTCAGCCGAGAACAAGAACAATGCGAATCACAGGTTGGTACAACTGTTGCAATTTTTAGGTCATTCTCTTCCCCAGAACTCAACGTTTTTCTCCGCCGGCTAAAAAAAAGCTTTGGGTTCTGGGAACGAGAATGTTTTTTGATGTGCTAGTTTCCGATTTCCTTTTTCTGATTCCGTTAGATTTAGTCACCAGGCCTTTTGATTTGTATAGCAGGAGACAGTCGCCACCCACAGAACTGGTAGCACTGTTCTTCAACGTTTTTTTCAAATTGTACTTGTCTTTTGCAACATTTTGGGTTGAAAATTTGCTTTTTTAATAGTTTCAAAATGTACAAAGAAGAGTGACAATAAAAAGAGCATTTCACTTTTTTCATCTCTTATTTATGTGTTTCATGGTTTCCATTCAGGGACGAGTAATTTAATAAGCGCAGTTGGTAGTGCGGTACAATAAATCCGGATTGGATTCCCCGCATGACCTTCTCGCTGGGTTAAAAAGAAATTGTTGCTTTTGTTTAACAATCATTTGCTAAGAGTTCAGTACAAAATCATGCATTTAACTGATAGCATTTCTAACAGGATGAATATTACATGCGCTGCTTTCGGTGGAAATCCATTTGTATTTGTAATCTTTGTATTTAATTTGCTTCTTTCAGAAAGTATACCGATTTTGCTTCTCGTTTTGTTGCTTGCTATATAAGAAGTATAAAAAGAAAAATTGCGTTTTCGAATCATGTAATAGAGCATGACAAGAACTTACCAGATTTTATAAGCGAAAGCTGGTTGTTTTTGTCATTGAAAGCGATGTTCCATGTTTTATTTGAAAAAGTTTCTCAACTCCAAGCTTTCCTTCATTTGTAAAGCTAAGTTGGAAACCAAGTGATAAAATGTCCAAAATAACCACAAATTTGTTTGGTTTGTTTGTTTCTCGCTTATTTTGCGAGGAGAAAGTAAACTTTCAGAAGCCCACAGAAAGTAGTGTTTAGTAAAGAGTCCAGTCCCTTTTTACGAGTGGAGAATACACGAGCATTGGAATGGCTGTGGCAGGGAAAAAGTGTAACTATAGAAAGCCATTTTATCCTATCGTATCACTGCTCATCTAATCGATTAGAAGTCATTGAGAAACAATGAATCAATTCTTATTCGTTTGTGATTTTAGCCAGTCTATTTGTCGTAAGAAGCCGAGGGAGTTCGGGTCACTCCACGAGCATGGATACCTTTGATTTCATTGGAAATTGTTTTTGAACATTAACGTAGTTCTCAGTTCATACAAATAGTCCATTTTCATTGCACTTGCAAAAAGCAGTCCGACTATCCTTCGTATAACGTATGTGATTGGATCACTTGACAATTTATGAGAATCGATATCTTTATCATCGTTTTTCGTCGTGTCGCTTCATACTCATTACTGGTAGAGCTTCGTACAAATTTCTGTTAGGTAAAATAAGTTAAAAAAACACGAATATATCACAGCTGCTAACTAATATCAAAGTTTTATTAATGATATAGTTTTACAGAAATATTGGCTAGGAGAATATATTATTTGGTCAATATCAATATATATAATGGCACGTGCCACGAAATACAATATTCAAAATAAAACGTAGGAGAATAGTAAGTTAGTTTCATCATTGGTGTGCAAAAATATTCTACAAATAAATATAAATATTACGAAAAATTATATATTTTTTTGTCATAAACTTACTTTAGTCCAGTTTGAACTTAAAATTGAATCCCTTTTCATTAACAGACCGCATCACCAGGGAACAAGGACCAGTTTCCAATTTATGATGACTTTCCCAAAGAACAGTAAGTGAATTGTTTCTTGCTTTATCTGATAATAATAGAACTATTGTATAGCATGATATATACCTTGAATATGTTTTTCAAAAACTATTGAAGTGCATAAGCGACCAGATGTATATGGCGCGCACAATTGTTCTTAGGAATAACTATCTTTCGAAATGTCAACTCCTTGCACAGATCAAAAACTTTTTAACCTTGTGTTCTTTCAATTGTGCGTTGTTGTTTGTCATATCTAAAACATACTTGCGCAAATGACCACCAGTGGCCCTTCCAAATTACCACTGAGCCACGATACCCCCTCCTCTTGACCACTGAGCCTCGATACCCCTTCTTCTTGACCACTGAGCCAAGATACCCCTCCTCTTGACCACTGAGCCACGATACCCCTCCTCTTGACCACTGAGCCACGATACCCCTCCTCTTGACCACTGAGCCACGATAGCCCTCCTCTTGACCACTGAGCCATGATACACTTCCCCATGGCCACTAAGCCTCGACACATAATATTAGCCACGATACGTTTAATTTTCATTTCCTATTATTTATTATTCATATCATTATCCTTATCACGGTCATCATTATTCATCATTATCCTCGCCATTGTCGTTATTATTATATTGTTTGCCGTCTTTATTTTTACTTTAATCAATTTAATTCTTGTGTAATTAATGCTAGTATTTCCTAATGTAATCTTCATACGATGCTCCAGGTGGTTTATGGGTAAAATATCACGTACCGATGCAGAGAATCTTCTCGAACGCCAACCAACAGGAACTTATATTGCACGCGAGAGTGAAACCGACACTCGTCCAGGGTCCTATACAATTTCTGTCAGGTAGATACCAACTGTAGCAGGTATTTTGGACTTGCAATAGACCACTTTCATAAATGGCAAATATTTAAAAATTCTTTTGTATTTATTCAAATTAGCCTTGCTAGCCTTGTCTTTGAGTCAAAAATTCAAAAGAATATTTTAACCCAAACGGGGCGAGTGAGGCCACTTTGAATACAGACAAAAGAATATTAAGTAGTCGCCATTTATGAAAGTGGTCAATTGAAAGTGCTCGCTTACTATTTCTTGAAGAAGACTTCAGTTTGAAGTCTAGACCATTTAATCATTTCTGTGAGACCTACCAGGAAGGGCTCTTCATCTCCCTGCTTATATTACATTCCCATTACCCCCCCTGATAAAATTGACTTCGAATACGTCAACGCGAAGTTACTTTGTTGTTGTTTATATGCATATAAAAAAGTTTTCCAACAATTTTATACAGATCACCAAAATATATTATCAGAGAAGTAAAAACAATTATTGTTTAAATAAATCAACAAATCGACAATATTTATATTTCTCGCCTTCAATTGAAGGTGCTTCTGAAACAGACGTCTTGATTTGGTTTAGCAAATAACTTATGCACTGCTACTTTTGATGAAAAGAACACAATGCAAAATCTGATGTTTTTCCTTTAAAAAAATTAATTACTTTTGTTATAAAATCGACGTTTCGATGTCGACTTGATATAAAATTAATAAGAATTAATAGAGCTGATATACAGAATATAAATACACACATATTGTTCTTAAATGCACTAGGGAAAAACTAAGCTATTAGAAAATGGAAATTGAAGTTGAAACAATAAAATCACGAAGCGAATCTATATAAACACAATATTTTACAACAGCTTTGAGGTAATAGAGTCTTTTTGTTTGTTTAAAGTGGGCTTCAAGTCCCTTATAAAAAGCATCTCAAACGTAAGACTATCCCACTTATTTTAACATTTCTTTAAAATACTAAAACGCCTCAAAAGACTAGAAATGTCGCTGCTATGTGTCCGCATTTTTTAAATTAATGTAATAATTTGATTAATTTAAGGTCCTTTAAGTCCGTGAATTACTAATCTTCCCACATTTCACTGTATTCTCTAAGTACTACATAAAACATGACAATGAATGTTTTGATTCATCCAGTTGTAGTAAACAATAACTGAAATTAGTCGCTTATAAAGACGGCCGAAACGTCGCACTTTTATAATATTTGTTCCAGTAAGCGACTAATTTCAGTTATTACTGCATAAAACCTTAATCTTGTTTTTAGGCACTCAGCACGTGTCAAACATCACAGAATAGAAACAAACGAAAATGGAAAACTTGTGATCAAGGGACATGAAGTAAGTAAATTCCTTTGCTTCTTTTCAAATCTTTGGGATATCGTTTAGTAACAAAACTCTTTCACGTTTACCTTGTAATAGTTAGATTGCTTAAATTTTACTTATTTCTTCCAGCACCGCACATTTAGCGATTTAGGGACTCTGGTTGAGTTTTTTGTTAGAACACAGAAAGACGTGAAGATGATTCCGTACACACCTAAATCAGGTAGGTGTTAGTTAAGAAATAAAACTTGTTTTCCGTGCTTTCATAGCCTGGTGAAAACCGAGGCTAACGTTTGGGAGAATTCGAGAGCAGATCAGTGAACTTGATCACCTGCTCACAAACATTGCCCACGTCATTTCCATGCTTCATAGCGCTATGAAAACACACTTGTAGACCAATCAAAACGCACGTACTATCCAAATCATTTTATAATTCCTTTTGGTTTACATGACGCCAATTCGTCGTTTCTCTCTGACTGAATACTTTCTTTGAATGGATAATGAAATAAATAATTTTTCTTACTGAGCGGTAGAATTTTAAACAGCCTTTTTAATTGGGATCTAAAGGATCACTCTCACTGGACGATAGAATAGTGGACACTCCCTTTGACTGAAGAATAAAGAACGAAGTTTTCTGAATTGACAGTAGAGTAAAAAACAGTCCTCCTTTGATTGAGTAATTGCGGATTTCTGATTAGAAAGTAGAATAATAAAAACAGTCCCCTTAATTGGGCAATAAAGGTTTTTTTGTGTGGTAGTTTATAATTAAAACAGCCCCTTTGATTGGGCAATAAAAAATCTTTTTTGTTGGACGGTAAAATTAAAAGCAGTCCCTTTGGTTGGACAATAGGACAAAGGATCTCTCTCTGATTGGAAAGTAGAATAATAAACAGCTTCTTTGATTGAGCACTAAATGATTTTTTTTTTCTGTAAAATTTTCTCTTATAAATAAAAACGAATAAAACTATAAGATAATTATTTCTTTTGTTATTTACAATTAATATATTAATATAACATAACGACATTGTTTTAAATGTATTTCAACAATTAAAAATTGAACCACATGCAATGCAACCACTGGGGGCATGGGTTTAGCAGTTGGTTACCCTGCTTGGAAGAGGTTTTTTTCCCCCTCTAAAGAGAAGGAAAAGAAACCTCTGCACGGATCTGCTTGATATTCTATCGAGCATGCG
>JAOBBB020042324.1:0-14811 GCA_025331005.2 Zoanthus gigantus
AATATTTGATAGATGGCCGCCAAAGCGTCCTCTAACCAAAGTTGCACTTTCGCATGGTCTGGAGGGACGATTTGGCGATCGTCCTCAAAATTCTTCCCACTCAAATACTTCTTTCAACTCCTTCACTATTCGCCAAAATTTAGGATAGAGAGTGGCCTTAACTGAGGTCACATTGGTACCCCTTAAATCTACCCGATAAATAACTAAAATAAGTTGGTTTAAAACGAGCGCCGAACCGTGTACGATGGAAATTCTTGCCAACGTTGGATCAGAAGATCGTGGCCATGGTCAGCCGAAAAATTAATAGCTGTGAACATAAAAATTATGAATATTTTTGTCAAAACGACTTGCACTGACTGACCTTACCACGTGAATAATAAATGTTGGCTCGTATGTTTTAAAATTTAATAAATGTTGTCTCGTATGTTTTAAAATTTAGCTACTCTAGAATAGGGGGGATTTGGGAAGATTTTTCAGTTACTGACAGGGTAGCAAAATTCAACTGAATTTGCTCGTCTGTAGACTAAGGCCGGGTTACAGAATCCCAGCGGCATAGACTGAGGCCGGGTTACAGAGTCCCAGCGGCACATCCCCAGCCAGAAATTTCTAAAGTACTTTCCTGGGCTGCATGTTCTTCCATCTGGAATAGCCGCGGGAAAAAAGGACAAGACATTGAAAAAAATTGAGGCTTCAATGAAAACTTGTCGAAACCGCGGATGACCACTGCGATACCAGAGCAGTATTCTTGCCAACTGAGCTATAAAGCAACAGCTGCTGACCTGCATCAAGTCTAGTTCAGTGTGATTTAGCTATCTTTCGAAAGAGTTTATAATTATACCAAGCATAACAAAAAAAATTGTTCAAACGCCTTTCCCAAATAACCGTGGTACGTAATCGTTCCTCTCCTTAAGCCCCTGTGACCTCGCCCTTTTTCAATCTCTTCATTGCCTTTTCAAATGTGACTGACACGGCTTTGATTTCTAAAGTCTCCCCATTTCATTCTTTTTTGCCAAAGTGTAGTCGGTACCAAAACAGAAGATACAAAGGGTCACCGCGTGATCAAAAAAAAAA
Organism: Zoanthus gigantus; assembly: GCA_025331005.2. NCBI lineage: Eukaryota > Metazoa > Cnidaria > Anthozoa > Zoantharia > Zoanthidae > Zoanthus > Zoanthus gigantus. Next base: position 1,072 of record JAOBBB020042324.1, read on the forward strand.
AAAAGAAAAACTAAATAAAAATCGACTTGGTACGTGACACTATTCAATTGACTGGCTAGATGTGTTAAACGAATAGTCTAGTGTCTTTTTCGTTTGAATAGCTTGCTAATTATAGCTTCTTTTGCCAAAATGTTTGTTATTGTTTCATTGGTAGATTTTGCGTAGTAACGAAAAGAACTTTCATTCACCGGACCAGAGCAGTTTTCGTACCAGAGAAGTAATTAAGCCCGCAAGGTCCCCAGTTCTGCCAAGATTTGAATATTTGTGTGACCCTCTTTTCCGCCTATAAACTAACTCAGCTTTCCATCCTTCCGGGGTAGGTAAATGAGTACCAGCATCTGCTGGTAGCTAACCTGAGATGGATTAGTGTCCCGTCCAGGGGGAGTCAAAGACTCTCATCCGCTTAACACTACAGAAACCGGAGATAAGCGCCGGCTCCATGGGCCACATGGCTCGTAAAGGATTTAGCTTAGCAAGTAAGCCCGAGGTATTTCTTGTGGCTCTGTATTCGTTTACTTGATCTCACTAGAAACAACTCCTCAGTACCGGTGCCTCCCGATACTACTTTAGGGATTTCTGGAACCTTCAGCATACACCAGAGCTAGCTCAGCTGAATTTTGCTACCCTATACTCGAGTAAACAGTGCTACAAGATATTTGTTGTTAAAATTATATTTCTATAAATATAAATCAAAATCTAATGTTAGCAATGAAGGCCAGCTCTTTCTTTTCACTTTCGGACTTTCATGGGCTCCAAGATCTTTTTGTCTTCATTGGCGTCTGCTTTATGTGAAAGATCAGCAATATTGCTCTGAGACGATTAATGAGGAATATGAAAACCATTTACACTACCGAAAAAAACAGCTAGTCAAGGATCAATTTTGACAAGGGTAAAGTTTAATTCCATCGAGGCAAGGATGAATTCTGGTGTGTAAACTGCGATTACCTTGCCAATTCATTTCAGATTTCAGGGCAATGTCTTTTTCAGCCGTCCTTGCCTCTCCAAATAGATAAAATTACCCTTACCAACATTCATCCTTGCCTATCCGTTTTTTGTATACTGTAAACTGGGTTTGAACGTATTTTTTTCTTGTGTCATACCACTCCGCTCGAGACCAGGCACTGGTTTACAGACCGTATTGCAACCCAATAAAAGTTTCTATAGAAATGTGTTGGTTCAACTTTCTGTCTTCTGATTATTATTTATACTTCAAAATATTTACATACAGTAATAGCGAGAATCTGCCATTCGCTTCCCTTGTTCTAACTACACCCTTCCCTGTTTTATCAACCCTTATCCGTACGAATTTATCCTTACCCGTCCTTGCTTATCCTTACCCGTTTTTACTTACTTTTACCCGTCCTTAACTACACATAACCGTACTTACCTACCCTCCTTATCTACCCTTACCCGTCCTTACTTTCCTTTACCCGTACTTACCTACCCTTACCCGTCTTTACTTACCCTGTCCTTACCCGTCCTTACTTTCCTTTACCCGTAGTTACCTACCCTTACCCGTCTTTACTTACCCTGTCCTTACCTACTCTTACCCGTATTTTCATACCCTTACCCGTCTTTACTTACCCTGTCCTTACCCGTCCTTACCTACTCTTACCCGTATTTTCATACCCTGTCCTTACCCGTCCTTACTTTCCCTTACCCGTATTTTCATACCCTTACCCGTCCTTACTTACCCTGTCCTTACCCGTTCTTTCCTACTCTTACCCGTATTTTCATACCCTTACCAATCTTTACTTTCCCTTACTCGTACTTATTTTCCCTTACTCGTACTTACATACATACCCTTACAGGGTCTTACCTATCTTTACCCGTCCTTGTCTACCCTTACCCGTCGTCACTTTGAATCTTACGTTACTTTTTACTACTCCTTGTTCAGTTGTTGTATATATCAAACTTGGTTTACCTTAATTGCCATATTCAGCCTTAGTAGTTCACCTGGCCCCACCGGCCGCAGCGTTTCTTCCCTAACTCATTCAAAATTCTCAGCTAGAAAGTCAGGGAATGAAAGGGAATCTACAGATTTTAAACATGAAACTTCTGAAGCAAAACTTAGATTGAAGTTTTATTTAATCAGTGATTTCATATTAAAGCAAGATTAGTTTTTGGAAAATATGATCATCGCGTTTGAAGATTAGTTTACAAATATTTCCAGACACACCTTCAGGGTTTCGCCTTTTGCTTACAATTACATTCCAGAAACAATCATGTACACGCCGGATTTTTACTGGATTATGAAAGCCAGAATTTGTCTATTTTAGGGATTATTGTGACAAAAAGTAAGCAGAACCTAAAAAGTATATATATATATTTACATAGAATTGTTTAACGTCCTTTCATAGTCTGCAAGCAAATGGACAATACAGTTGAACAATGCACTCGTCACGCAATTAGAATGTATTAAAAATTAACCAATCACAAGCCACAATTTAACATTAACAAAATTAATTTATGCATAGCGTCACTCCTTTTCGGAAAGGACAAAGCGTGTGATCACAGCCGGTGGTGGAATTTGAAGTCGGACAAGTGTTTTACACGAAAATGTCAGCTGCAGTTGAAGGTAAAAAATCATTTCCACTTTTGGATCATTTTTATATTGGATAAGGTCAAACCATTTAACTTTTCACGTAAAATTTCCTGCTCTTTTCCTATAATTGCATACCGCAAAAATTGCTCTATCAACAATGAATTTACAAGCTTACAAATGTTCCAGCTAATTTTCGCAAGAAATAAAAAAACGCTTATGATTACCCCTAATTCCGCCAAGAATAACATTTAGGATGTCGCAGGTAAATATTTTGAAGTTTTGATTTTAGAGATAAGCGGCGAGCGACGGATTTCTGTTCAGAGATTATGTCGTATTACGCGTCTCTCTAGGAGTGATTGACATCACAGCTCATTTGCAGCTACTGAGTGGCGCAAGAATATTTAATAATGTAATTCTTTTTAAATGGAAAAGAAAGTTATTCCAAAGTGGTAAATTCTGTTTTATAGACGGTTCTGTGTATGTCAGCCGTAGAAGACGACGACAAATGGAGGCAGAAGCGAGTGGTAGCTCGTCCGTTGCGGATGTAAGTTATTTCAACTATGCTTTTCTCGAATTCCCGGGTGGTAGAGCTTAAACTGTAACGACACTATTAAATATTTATAAATTGATATTTTTTTAATTGCAACCATTAAAACTTTGTGTGACCTTTAAAACCGCATTAAGATAGGAATACCTAAGGTTGTGTTTGTTTTTATAAACGTTCAATCCCTTGAATTGTTATCCTAATAATTTCCTTCATGATTTTGCATATTTGGTTTGTTTCCGAAAATTAATTTATATTTAAAAGTGACCGTTACATTTTTAAAACTCCTAAGATTATTTAAGTGATTTAAAGTGTAAATGTAAGTACATCGTCATCTGAGCAATATAACTAATAAATATTGTCTTATATTGCCCTTAACTAAGGTAATATAGAATATAAAGACAATTTAAAAAAAACTTAATTATGAAAATTTATTTCAAAATTTCAAAAATTAATTGCCAGGCAGACTTTAAATCACATTTTATATTTTCAGAGGGTTTTGTTGTTGTGCTTCTTGTATGTGCCGTAATTAATTAATTCCTGTTTTTAGATTCCTTCTCCTCAAGCCTGGAATACCATTACACATGACTTACTTTTTTCAACAAAGTAAATAGCTGTGAAAGACAGTTTTAAAGATGTTTATTACATATCTTCAGGGAATAAATCTGTTTTTATTTCCATATGCCTTTTGGTCTTAACCAGATAAATATTTGTCATTCAAATTTTTTTTTATTGATTTTTGGTTTTTGTTTTAAAACTAAACAACATCTATAGGTATATGCTAAATGCTTGTTTAGAAGATATCCAGAAAATAATATTATTAACTAGTACTATAAACTTTGTTTTCATTATATAAAACTTAATGCAAGTTACTAATAAAATATTTATCATAAAATTAACTTATTAGGCTGTAAGCAGAAAATAATATGTGTATGAAATAAGTAAGTTGATGATATAATTTTTTTCAGGTCATAAAATCCTACATTTGAATACACTTTTACTTCCAATTGGACTCTTTATGCTAAGAAAAAATAATACCAAAATTAGTCTGTTAGATAATATTATACAATTCAATGAAATAACAGAACAAAAAGTGGAGACGACTTCATTTCTTATCGCTTTATGATGTTATTAACAGTAATATTATAGACTTTTTATATCATAGTCTTTATATTATTTTGGAACAAAAATTATAAAATAATTTGGAAAGTATCTGCATTTTGATTGGTCTACAGGTGTGTTATCATGATGATTGAGTGAAAATAAGGAGTTAGTCATTAATTAGTACATACTGGTTGCCATATGCATAGCTTTTGGCATGTTGGGACCATCAAAGAGTTTGTGATGAGATCCACTTATTTTAGTTTGTAAATTTTTTTATGATAAAAATTAGCTTGACAAATAAATATCTTGATTAAGAAATAAAACATGCCTTCATAGCCTAGTGAAAACCGAGGTGAACATTTTGGAAAATTTGAGAGCAGATAAAATTAATGAAGACCCGAGATGCAGTCGAGGATTTTTACCTGCTCAAGAATTATTACAAACTTTGCTAAGGTTTTCACCAGGCTATGAAGGCATGGATAACATGTTTTGTTTCTTTTATAAAATTCCTATTTTTTGATTGAACAAAGAGTAAGACAATATACGAAATGCATATAATTTATGTGTATCTATAATTTTATTTCTTTCATGAAACTTTTAATTCTCATAACTTGGAGACAGCCAATCATATTGCTCACATTATCGGGTTGCTTTATAATGCTATGAAAACACACTTGTTGACCAATCAAAACGTATTATCCAAATTATATTAGTTTATAATTTGTGTTTGAATAATGCAGTCTGATCAAAAATACTAAATACCAAAAATATTAATAAAAAATCTTTCAATCTCTAATTTTATTTTATCACTGTAAAACAGCCATCATCATCATCTTCTTCTTCTTCCTTTATCATCCCTAGTTTCCCCTTTCCTGGGGTTTGATGTGATATGAGTTGCCTCCACTGTTTTCTATCCTAAGAATTTGAGAGCAGATAAAATTAATGAAGACCCGAGATGCAGTTGAGGGTCATCATTGTTTTTTTTATTAAGACAGTAATTTTTAATATATTTATTTATCACAAAATTATATTCATTTTCAAACATCTATTTTTATTGATATTTTAAGAAGCCATAAATTTGAAGTTAAAATTTCCCTGAAAAGCTGGTATTGTTAATAATTTATGTAAGTGATAAATCAGTAAAATTCTTATATTTTGTAATCTTAGGTATTTGCAATTAAGCAATAAATGCATTCTAATAATTTGAAATATTTTGTTTTTGTTAGACTAACCAAACATGAACTTAACACTTTAAACCCTAAATGGGTCAAATAACCTTTTATTATATGTTCTCCTAACAAAATATCATACTTTATATATATGCAGTTTAGAAGAATTTCACTTTTCAGGTTCCACAAAAATAATACTTTTAACGATGAAATTCTTAATTCTCACTACTGCAATTATCATTTTGTATGAAATAAGAAAGGAGAATTTAGATGCACATAAACTGCCTGTAGTTAGAAGGGTTAACTGTAATTTACACTTAAAGGTGTCATCAATCTTCTCTTATGATCATCCTCATTGGTTATCAATCTCCTTTACAATCTATTTACCAGTGGTTATTACTTTCTTACCAAATGTGGACACATGTCTAGTGATGGTAAATATAGCACACAAGCTTAGAGAAACTGATTGGCATTCATTTACTAGCTTCCTTAAAAGGAGTAAGTTAGACGACTTGTTAAATTCACCAGGATTTTATAACTATTCTATAATACATTCAAGAAATTTTTTATTTATCAGACTTTGTTTATCAGTAAATTCAAATAAATATCGCAAGTGTCATACATATTTTTTTATTTTAAAAGTGAACAAGTAAAATTTTGCTCAGACTCAATGTTCTTATTTTTTAGCGATTTGATGCTAAAAATCTTTTTTAATTTGTCTTAACTACTATTTAAAATATTTTTGCTGAAAATCAAATCTAATGCACTTAAGTGTTCTTGTATACTTTGTTTTTCTTGTGTTTGGAGGCAGACAATATCTTCAGTGTTTTTTTTTCGGAAAAGATAGTGCAAGTAGCGAAGTACATGCAGTTGGAGTTTATTTGTATTTTATATAAAAAATAAGTAAGTTTAATATTTATTGCATTGCTCGCTGCAATTTACCATGATTGTTATTAAAGTTTTTCTTTGACATTTTCATTTCAGCATCAGATTGTTCTTAATTTGTTCTTATTTTTCAGGCAATTTGAGCTTCAGTGTTTTTGTTAAGTTTGTTCTTACTAAAAAAAGAATGTAAAAACTGTAATTTTGGTCGGATATTTTGTAGTTTGTTTGGTCAGTTAACTTTATAATTATAATGATTTGTTATACTAAAATGGTAAATAGTTAGAATACATTTTCAAAATGTAGTCTAAATTCATTACTGTTCCATTAATGAATAAAAAACAAACTTGACCTACAAAATTGATGGAAATTTTAGTCATCTTTTAATTTAAGAAGTTCAACATACAATAAATTGATTTAGGTAGACTTGACTGGTGACAAAGTTAAAACATTCATCTCTCAAATTTGTTTTCTAAAACTGATACAGAAATCATAATAATGACATCTATTTATACTGCTTAGCCTTGGAATAATCTGCACCTTCTATATTTGAGTGTTAAAACTGAAATTTAAGCATCTGTTCATTTATTAAATATTGATCTTTCAGGTTTTAGGTGCTAGAAATGACTGTTTGATCAAGAAAATGGTCAAATGTTCCAAAAACTTGCTTAGAAAATGAAAACTGAAATTGAGCCAAACGTGTGTAAATCTGATAGTTTTTATGTTAAAACAAGTAGAAAGATAACATTCCTGACCTTCTTAAATCTGTGCTTTCAGAACTCTAAGAATCACTGCTGAAATATATTGAGAGGAATATTTTCCAGTTGCACAGAGTTGTTTATCAAGTTCAAACCAATCAGAATGTGTGAAGGAATTTGACTTTAATGAAAAGCCAATAATATTTTCCCCACAAATCCTTCTGCAATTACCATGTGTTTGTGTTGCTAGAGTGTAACATGATATAAGCTGGTGTGACCTGACACCTGATGCCAAATTGTTTAAATTTGAACATTGTGTGTTTCCATAATTCTATTTGATAGCACCTTTCAGAAGGTGTTATTTCAACCAGGCTTTTGAAAATTCAAATTGTAGTCTCAAACTTCCGTTTTTTTCGTCCTGTGGTTTTCTCAATACAAGGAACAGTTGAGTGTTCCTTTGCTATTCACAACAGCTTTATTGAAAGCTCTTCCTTGGGATGTGACCTCAATAAGAGGCCTGGGACTTAGAATGTGTCAGATAACAATAAACTGTTGATGTATTGAAAGATGTCAAGCATTCCATTGCATAGCTATTAGTTCTCACAGTCAGGCAGCTCTTTACATCTGTCTCAAACTCTTCAAGGCAGTTGTAAAGTTGTTCTCTTCTTCTCATTTCACCACACTTTTCAATCAAGCTAAGACACTTTGACAATTCTACACCTAGTTTTGGATCAGGGCAATGGAGGTAATATTGGTTTTGCTTGTTCTTTATTATTTATGCCACTTGCAGATAGTGAATGTTTAAATGTAGTTAGTCTTAGGGAAACACCCTACTGTTAGAATTTTGTGGTCTGTAATTTCTAAATTTGAATATTTTTTTCTTGTGTTTGAACACTCTTCTTTGCCATTGTATAAAGTAGCTATTTTTAAATTCTCCATTTGTTTTCATTTCACTGCTTGGTAAACATAGTCTAGTGCAACCAGATGTACTCACATGAAACATTGCATGTGTAGCAAGTCAGTCCATAGCAGTGCCGAACTATTTAGCTTTCTACAGCTGCTCTGTTTGTAGCTCAGATTGTTTGAGATTAAAAAGCTTTGGATAGTTTGATCTGATAGTTTTCAGTCAGCAAATGAACAGTCTACTTTCTTTAAAACACCGAAGTGATTTTCTCTGCTGATTGAAGTGGCAGTCGTGTGAACTCATTGTAATAAGAGATGCAGATAGATTCAGCAGGTTTCTGTTCGACAGACTCAACCAATATCACAAGGACATTTTAAGCCCTTTTTTCTTTATTAAATAGATCTGCTTTAGTTTATGGTCAAAGTATATGATAAGTTATTTTTTGTGCTCTTTTAAACTGTGAAAAATATTTCATGATCTGTTTCATTTCCATAAACTGTAGTTTATCTTGTAACTAATTTGTACTTGTTTTGAATATACATAATATATAATGCTTCAGTGATCTTGCAGTCTGTTTATTGTAAATATCATTTTCATGCTTTTGATTGTGAGATTTATAATATTCTCTTCTAAACAACTACTCATCTATAAACTGCTTTTTGTAACTTTGTGTTTTTTAAAATGTTATGAAGATGTTTTTTCAAACAAGAAATGTAACTGCTTTCAGATTCACATGAAGTTCAGACACAGTGTTCCACATGTTTATTTTATACAAATGTAAACACACTTTGTCATTTAGTTAAAAGAGAGAATTTGTAAAGATGAAATGAATCCTTTTATTATTTATTCTAATGTGAAAAGAAGCCACAGACTCGGTTATCATATTTTTCCTACTTTATCATTTACATATAAGGGCATGGAAGCCTTTTACTTGCTATCCATTGAAGCATTTAACACTTGAGTGGTGACCTTAGGTCATGAAACGTGAATGCCCACACCCTGGTCACACAACATTCTAATCATTCCATTTGTACATTGTGTTTCTTGTAGATAAACATTTTCTCTAGTAATATATTCTTTTGAAAAATCTTGAATCCCATTTGAGATTTTCTCTGTAGATTGATTTACTCTAAAATGAGTAATAAATCAGTCAGGTTTTTGAATTACTCAATGACATCTTTTTTTTCTCTTAATGCCATTTGATCATTCAAAGCTATTTTATCTCCCTAAAACAGATTTTCAAGATGTAATTTTTCACTTGCATGTATTTATATTTTAATTTAGGGTTTCATAAAGGTATTTCTGGCACATGTATATAATATTGTGCAACTAGTAAAATGTGATAGTGGTACAGTGAATCGCAAAAATAAGATAAAATATGAACAAAACATTTGGCCCAAAAATAATTATGATCATTAAGGTTTTAGTGAAGCTATGGAACTGGAAGTTAAATGACAGCATTAAGTAGAGAGGTTTTTCATGAATGTCAATAAACTGTATTGTTAGTTATTGGACCTGGCATGGGTTAATGAATACTTTTTAGTTTAGAAAGAGCAAATTATACACATGTTTGCTATTGATATTGTTTTCACAGCTTACAATTTTATACAAAACTATTATAAAGTTGTTAGAAAAAATTTGGGTTGTTAAATACATGTTGAACATCCATTCATCTTTATTTTAAGCAAGAATGTTAAAATGTTTATGAGTAGGTTTACAATTTTGTATACAAATATTTTTGTAATGTTCAAATCTTTTTGTTCTGTAATGGCATGTTATCTTCCAAAACTCTATCTGAAGGTACCAACTTGTTTTGAACTTTAGACAAATATTCTACCAATTAACCCTTGTCCTGCTAAAAATGATTTGAACCAGTACTCAAAACATTTATAAAATGAACCATTAAGTGACCATTCATTTTCTTTGTCTAACTATAATTATTTCGAAAAAGTTCATTTTTAATAACAAAATCTTAATTTGTACCTTTATCTTAAAAACTCAGGCAGGAAAAGAATTAAGATAATTATTAGATACTGTTAGGAAGCTGATCTTGATGATGAACTTTTAGTAATCTTTTTATTGTATGTTGAAAGTATAATTTAAACCTTCTGGTAAATAAATAATTGTATTATTAACTATATATGAAATTGTGTTATGTAGTAAATATTTAATCTCTGTCTATTGAGGAATTAAAATTTTTTTTTTTTTGCATTTTAATGCAGGACATTATTTAGCACTGAAAGTTGAGTACTAAACAAAGTCTTTTAATATTACAATATATAATTTTTGTTTACTCTAAAATTCTAAAATGGTCATTTTGAAATGCTATATGTGTACGAAAGTCAATATATTTGTTAGTTTTTACTTTTCTAGTATTTATAAGAATTTTTTAACCATGCTTTTTATATTGTTTATATTATAATCTTGCATTTAGTAAAGTTCGTTTTAAAATTTTTTAAAAGTTAGTAAGTTGGCTAAAGCTATTAAATCCTTTACAAGCTTAGTGGCCCATGGAGTGAATGAGTATCTTGGACTCCCCCTGGATGGGACACTAATCCATTGCAGTTTAGCTCCCAGCCAATGCTGGTACGTACTCACTTACCTACCCCAGAAGGATGGAAAGCTGAGTTAGCTTAGGTGGGAAAGAAGGTCACATAAATATTCAAATCTTGGCAGAGCCGGGATTGAACTGGGGATCTTAGGGTCGGAAAGCAGTGATCTTAAAACTGTGCCAACCACACCTGCCCCAAACTACTTAAGATGGAGTCTGTTTTTAAAAAAAAAACAACTCTTTTACTATGCAGCCATTGCACATTGTGTGTATCTGTTATGCCAAGTGAATGAGAGTTTTTGACTGGAACACTAATCCTTCACAGGTTTAAGCTCTCAGCAGAAGCTGGTACTTCTTAAGTTAATGATGAAAAGCTCACTCGGCATTTTGGGCCAAAAAGATCTTCCAGTCAAATGTTTCATATATTCAGCAGAGCTGGGTTTGAGCCCAAGGGATTGTGGGTAGCAACTGCATCGCATTATAATTATTTTGATTAAGTTACATGTCATGAATTAACTAAAAATATTTGTTGTCAAAATGAAGGACGAAGCTTTACGCCGACGTGAGGAGCGCAGGAAGGAAAGGGAAGCTCGCCGCAGGGCTCGTGAAGACGAAGAAGCAGCAGAAGAAGAAAAAAGAAAATCTGATCGTGAAGCAAGAAGGAGAGCTCGCAGAGGAGGTAGGAACTAAAAAAGTCCTTCGACTCCCCTCCCCCCCACAGTAGGGCATCATTGGTAATTACTTGATAATTTTCTAAGTATGAACAGTGTTTCAGAATAAATTGTGATCAATCTAACTAATAAATAAATCAAAGAAAGCTAAAGCAAAATAATAAAAAAATGTGTGTTTTCGGTTACTGACCATCCCAAATTTTTGGGCACCAACCCTAATTTTTTTATTGTCATTTTTGGTTTTCTACTCATTACCTATAATTCATTTATTTATTGAAGGACACTACTTCCATAAATCAAAATGAAGTTCAAGGAATGCAGGGAGTTGCTGAACTCAAAAAGGCTCTCGCTTAAGACGAAAGGAATGGTTTATCAGAATTGTTTAAGATCTTCATTGTTATATGGGAGTGAGACATAATATGGTGTTCGAGGGAAAATGAAATGGCAGTTTTGAGAAGGACTGAGAGACCAATGGTGAGAGCAATGTGTGGTGCAAAACTGATGGAGGAAAAGAGGACAGAGGACCTAATCGAGATGTTGGGATTGAAGGAAACAGTGGTTCAGATGTCAAAGGCAATTGGAGTGAGATGGTATGGGCATATGTTGAGGGGGCATGATGGGCATGTTTTGAGAAAACCATTGGAGTTGGAAGTGAAGGGCAAGAGGAAGTGAGGACGACCAAAGAAGATGTGGAAGATGCAAGTAGAGAAGGAGAGCAAGAGTGTTGGTTTGGAGACTGAAGGAGGATGCCTTGAATCAAGCAAGATGGAGAGGGGGAGTTGGAGAAATTGCTGTTAGAGTGGGGTAAATCCAGCCACCCCCATTTATGGGGATAAACCCAGATCAGAATTGGATTGATTGAAAATACATAGTAACTAAATAGTTATTTTGCTCAAAAACATTTTTCATTGATTAATTTAGGTGGTGATGAAGATGAAGATGCTCGCCGAAGGGGTACGTTAAATGATTTAATTTATAATAATTATCTGTTCATCAAGTTTTGTTATTTGAGGTTTGGACACTAAATCAATTTCCTGTTAGTGGAATTTTCTTAAGACAAGTATGAGAAAGAAAACTGAAGATTTTTTGCAAATTTCAGGTTCTTGGTGACTTATACGTACCCACATTTGATCGGTCCAATGTGAATAATAATTAGAGTCAGGCATATTTAAGTCTTTAAAAGGATTAATTTCATCACATTCTGACTTAATAAATACTTTGTCCCATGTATGGAAACTGATTGTACAATTAGTGGTGGCAAGTATGTCTTATTAACAGCATTATTCCTTAAACAAGACAATTAAATTTCAATTGCTATAATTACATTTATATATATATAGGACCTTAAGAATGATCAGTACCTTTGTAAATAAATTACCATATAGTTATTCTTGATCAAATCTTTGTTAGAATCTGCCTTGTGGAGGCAGATATAAATCTTTGGTTTCATTAAATTTGTTAAAGATTCCTTTAAATAGCAGTCTTTCCACTCAAGCACTTGAAACAGACCTTTGTATCTGGACCAGTAATAGTAACAAGAAAAAAAAAGTTTTGTCTAGTAATGTTTTTGTTTTGACTGTAACTTGCTGTTAGTACTTAGTGATAGCAGGATATTGTAATGAGTTGATGTTCGGCCAACAGAGGAAGAAAGAAAGCAACGAGAAGAAGAGGAACGTCGGAGACAAGAAGAAGAAGAAGAAAGACAGCGGCAGGAAGAGGTATGGAGTAGTAAATATTCCTTGATATTCCTAAGATGTCTAACTCAAACAATAGATTTACGGTCAAAATGTTTTGATTGGCAGTGTAAGAAGTGTAAGAGGTTACCAATTTAAGGTTTAATCTATGTTACAACAAAATGCTAATACCTGATAGATCAGCTTCTGATATCATGAACCATGATGATTAAAATATTGCGACCAATAAGCTGTGAGTTTAATGTATTTACTGACCCATACAAATATTTTTCAGAAGAGTTAGCAAAGATCTGGCTAGAGATTGGTTAGTTGGAAGTCAATTTTCTGAAAACCGCATCCATCGCATGCCAGCTCATAAAATGGACATAAAACCGAATTTATGATGATGATATGATGATGGTTTTATTTTTAAAAGCAAATTTTGTTTTTGTAATTATTTCGCTGAATATAAAGTGTGGGAAGCTTAGGAAAAATGAGAGACACTGTTGTAGTTCAAATGTTTGATAAAGTGATAAGTTTCTTGAGTCCAAGATAAAAATAATGTTTTTTTTATATTTTACTATATATAAATGGCAGGGAACTACTTTACCATAATGTGCTGCAGCAAGCTTATAGATTCACATTTCCAGTTCAAGACATTACATACAGAACTTCAGTCCTCATGAAACAGATCAGTCTGTAGTCCTGAGCCAAAAATACCATCTAAAAATCTTTACCATCATTTCTCCTAATTGATTGCCAAATATATATAATTTTATATATATAAAGCTGTATAGTGGCGAAACGGAAAAGATGCAAATTCCGCTCCAAGAAATGCATTAACTACAGGAGATGATTGAATATTTGACTTGTTCTGTAGTTTTCTATTGTGTTACGACACTTAGTATTTTTGTATTGTTAGAAAATATTATTCTACTATCTAGAAATTTCTTTTTTTTTGTTGCGGTTAATTTTAATTATAATATAGTTTACGTATAT
>JAOBBB020042397.1:0-14808 GCA_025331005.2 Zoanthus gigantus
CTGGACTGATTGTAGCTTCTGAAGAAGAGACTTGGGTAGGCCGTACAGAAGGGAATTACAATAGTCAAGCTTTGAGGTGACAAAGGCGTGGATAAGGACTTCCACAGAGCTCATAGTTAGGTATTTGCGGATTCCCGAGATATTTCTGAGGTGAAAGAACGATGATCTACAGATTTTCATTACATGTTCTTCAAAGGTCAAAGTTTCGCCACCATAAAACGAACCAATTTCAAGAATTATAAATTATTCAGTAAATCTGGCAAAGGGTTGAAATTCATGTTAAAAAATTAAACAGAAAAACCGATCAAAAATGTCGCAAACTGCTACACAAGAAACCAAAACTTCAAACTTGTTTAAAAGGCGGAAAATTTCTGGACGTGCGCCAAAAAGCCTGCTAAGTCACTTGCGTGTATACTATGGTAAATGACAACCTTCGCTGGAGTAAAAGCTCATTATAAATTATTTTGATTCATATATTCAGTGGTTTGAATTTATTGAAGTCTTGGCCATTTTTAAGCCATGGTCGTGCAGGTTAGTGACTGATAACCCGAAATCACGTGATCGATTCTGACCAATTGGGCGCACGGATTTTTACAATGAACGAAGATTGCTTACTAAATCAGAATATTTCTTTTCTCGATAAAAGCAACTCTGAAACTGCAAACAAAAGTCAATCGCAAGCTCTGATTGGTTTTGGTATTAATTGTGCTAATCCCACTGCTATATATTTTAAAATCTATTGCTACCCTATTGGTAAGATTATACTTTTACTAAGGTTCCAAATTTTATTATAACATGCTAACAGTATGTTTACGAGAGATGTTTAAAATCTAAAATAGAAATTATATACGAATATTATTGCTTTATCATTGAAAACATAAATCAAAATAAACATTGAGATATATGTGCCCTATAGTCCGTCTGTGGTAGTCTTCATCATTCAAAGTCTCAGATCTTACAATAATTAATACTGTTACGTAAAATAATACAATTATCGAGCGATACAGTTAACACTAATTATCTCCAAACTCAAGACCTTTTTTCTACTGTAAGTCGTATACTCCAACTCTTTTTAGTGCTTGTATGTAGTTTTCCCTACTTTTGCGTTTCTTCTCTATCTTTTTACCTAATAAATAATTATTTTCTGTGATAGAAATGTCCTGCTTTAAGCTGAGCTGGTTATCCTGCCAAACAGTACTTTAATTCACAATTTAGTCTTTGTTTATCTTAGGTATAGACTCTCTTATAATGCGTTATGGTTTGCATGGGCTCTCTCGGTGCCTGTATACAAGACTATTTTTAAAAATGGCAAAAACGATAATTAGTATTATCACTACTACTTTAGTACAACAATTATCATTAACATTACTGTTACTATTGTCATTATCATTACCATTACCACTACCATTACCACTACCACTACCATTACCACTATCATTACCACTACCACTACCACTACCACTACCACTACCACTACCACTACCACTACCACTACCACTACCATTACCATTACCACTACCACTACCATTACCATTACCATTACTATTGTCATTATCATTACCATTACTATTACTATTATCATTACCATTACTATTACTATTACCATTATCATTACCATTATCATTACCATTTATCATTACCATCACCACTCTATTACTACATCATTACCACTACTATACCACTTAATATACCACTACAACTATCATTACCATTATCATTACCGTTACCTGTCAAGTTGTCAAAAACCTGGAAGGCATTTGACAGAGTCCCGAGGAAGGTAGTGGAGTGGGCAATGAGGAAGAAAGGTATACCAGAAGTAATTGTGAGAGCAGTGATGAGTTTGTATGAAGGTGCAAAGACAAGAGTCATAGCTGGAGTATAGTTGTCCGAAGAGTTTGAGGTGAAAGTTGGTGTGCACCAGGGATCCATGTTGTCGCCGTTGGTTTTTGCAATCTTGGTTAACGTGGTTACGAAGAATGTGAGAAATGCTTTGATGAGTGAGATGTTGTACGCAGATGACTTGGTTCTGTTGAGTGAAACGATGGAAGAACTTGAAAGTATATTAAATGGAAGGACTGAGGGAGAAATTCTGGAAATGGAAGGAGCATTTTAGAGAGCAAGGGGCTGAAGGTGAACCTCGGGAAGACAAAAGTGGTAGTGAGTGGGTAGAAGTGTCTGTAAGTAAGGTAGATCCATGTGGTATTTGTGGGAAGCGAGTAATGGCAAATTCAGTGTTGTGTGTGGAATGCGAGAAATGGATCCATGAAAGATGCACTAAAGTAAAGAGGGTGACCCCGAGATGGGAAAGAAATTTTGTGTGTGGAAGATGCAAGAAAGTTGATGATGGATTAGTAGAACCGGTGGAGGAGTTATGTGAAGAGGTGGAAACAGTGAGAGGTTTCTGTTAATTGGGGGCTGGGGTGAATGCAAGTGGTGGTTGCGAGGCAGCTATGACAGCAAAAACAAAAATTGGGTGGGTGTAGTTCAAGGAATATTGAGAGTTGCTGAACTCAAAAAGGTTCTTGCTTAAGACGAAAGGAATAGTTTATCGGAGTTGTGTAAGATCGGCGATGTTATATGGGTGTGAGACATGGTATTTGAGCAATGTATGGTGCCAAACTTATGGTGAAAAAGAGGACAGAGGACCTAATGGAGATATTGGATTGAAGGAAACACTGGTTCAGACGGCAAAGGCAAATGGAGTGAGATGTTATGGGTCTGTGTTAAGGAGGGATGATGGACATGTTTTGAGAAAAGCATTGGAGTTTGAAGTGAAGGGCAAGAGGAAGCGAGGACAACCAAAGAAGACGCGAAAGATGCAAGTGGAGAAGGAGAGCAAGAATGTTGGTTTGGAGAAGGAGGATGCCTTGAATCGTGCGAGATGGAGAGTGGGAATGGGAGAGATTGCTGGCAGATTTGGGTAAATCCGGCCATTCTATATCAAAATTGAATTGATACCATGCACTATACCACCACAATCATCATTACCACTATCACATTTCTCTCAATTATCATTACCAATATCACTACATTAACATATCAACAATATCCCTGCAACTATCAGTACAATTTAGAGCTAACAAAAAGTTACTATAATTATTGATTATAAATACCAACGACAATACCTCTTCAATACCATTATATTTGTTATTACTAAAACAACCATAGTTATTATGGTATTAATGCAAATCTGTACTCAGTCTCGCTCGGCCACTCTTCACTGAAACGATGGAGGTAAATGCTTCGTTTGGCGCATTATTAATGTTTGTCATGAGTATTGTTAAAAGCTGCGACGCGAATAAGCAAAGCATGTTTTAATTTACTCTCCGAGCTGAGAAGAAACCATCTTAGAATATTATAAGGGAAACATTAAAGTCATTCAGAGCTCTGTTACACTGCATTAGCGCTAGTTAATGTATTATTGTTGATTCTAGTAATCAGAATACCAAAAACTAAAACTGAAAAAAAAAATCTAAAATAAGTAGTTCTATTTTAAACAATAATGTGCAAAATGCAATTTTTCTCCATTAATTTTGTTTGTCAATAAAATTGACAAGCTCAAATCGCTAAGTGGATATCCATGCATTTTCTTGTGAAATACAAAATATTCTAATTCTTTTTTTAATGAATTGAAATGAGTTTTTCCGTATCATGAATTGCCTTCTTTTGTTTTGATATTGTGTATGCAGTTTTACAGAAATAGACTGTCCGTGTCTGAAGCGATTATTAAAAAAATTTGTTACCCCCCGCCGTGTAATTACAAGAAAAGCAATGTTTTTAGGTGTTTAAAATGCGATAAGTTATCACGATGAGTCCTAGAATTGATCATAGATTTGAGTTTTTATTTCTTAAGCAAATTGAAAACATTCTTCCGTAATTAGTGTTGAATTTACTCTTTTTTTTCAAACTATTAAGTCTCTAATGATACTAGTAGAAAGATTGTTGAAACACCTGAAGGGATTAAATTTATGTTTAAAACTATAGATAGTTTGGTGTTTCTTGTTTTAAAAGTTATATGTTTTGCTTTTTTTTGTTTTGTAGTCTGATCCGTTTTGATAAAAGCAACGGGTTTCTGCTTTTTCTCTACATCAGTTTGCAGTTTTACACTATGGATGCTCGAAGAATTAATTAAGGTTGTTATCATTTCGCCGCATGAAGTCTTAAAAGGTATAAAAGCACTTCATCTAGTTTGAATTATCTAAGAAACTATTTGGCGGTGAAACTTGAAGACTCATTTTAAAAGAGTCTAACCGTTTGTCAAAAATTATAGGCTCGGTGTTTTAGACGTTCAAGCTAGTCGAAAGAAATAAGATCGGCCCAATCGGGACGAAATCTATGATTTGTTTGGTTAGTATTTGTTCAAACGCGCTCCGTTTTCTGGTTATGAACATACAATGTAATGACTGAGTCATTAAGCGCTGTTAATTATACTGTAAGTGACTCTTTTGATGAGAAATGAATGAATCCTATGCAAATAGACCAAGACCAATACAACACATTGATCTATTTTCATGCGATCATGTCGGAAAATGAATTTCATTGAATCAAAGAGGCTGTAATGGATGAGTAAACATGTATTGTTTAGAACTGAAGAACTAAACCATTGAGACAACATTAAGAATAGAATTTAAACACAACGGGATTTAGGGAAGATTGTGAATGGAGTTTTACTCAAGCATGACAGCCTCTAAGGCATTTGTAGAGTTTTTATTGAATTTTTGTCTGCAGGGCGCCTTTTCAAGCGTCCAGTGATTCCTAGACTACTAATGTGTAAAACAGTTCATGCATGTTTATTTTTGTCTCTTGCAGAGCCAATATCTCACACAACCACAGAAAAGCTACAATAACAAGTGTGCTGAACAACGATAGAACCTGCAAGTCTCGCATGAAGTTTGATGTGACCACTTCTGTGTGAGATCATGGCGAAATCGAGTGGTGCATTAGCTGTATTTTGTTTATTGTTGGTTTTTCAAGTTTTCCTCGTCTTCTGCTTTGCCTCGGAGGTAAAACTCAAGAGGTCAAGGCTTCCAAAACGGAGAATAAGGGAAAAACTTCAGATTCAAAACAAACTTCGAGACCCAAGAACCCGTTTTGCAGGAATATACAGAGAAGAGTTCAGAGCTTCGGTGGCTTTGGTTGACGGCAACGAAACGGCAGAAGAGCTTTCAAAAGATTTATCATACGAGACTGCTTGGCCCAGAAACGGCAAAAGAAAACTTACGATTGTGAAAGTTTTGAATCATGAAAACGCAAAGAAAAAAAGGAGAGAACGCTTTCCGCTACATGACAGCAAAGACGTCCCCTCGTTTCTCAAACGTCACATGTACCTCCGCCGTAACAAACGAGAAATATTTGGGCGAGACAATCGTTTTTACATCCCAACCCGCAGTTTTGCTCAAAGATTTCCATTTTCTTCTGTCGTTAAAATTTCTACAGGCTGCACTGGCGCGCTAGTGACCCCCCGACATGTTATCACGGCCGCACATTGTGTCCACAGTGGCAAACAATATGTGAAAGGTTTCTCTACTCTTAGAGTTGGTTTACTTAGGCGAGATGGCACTTTTCAATGGATTGATGTAAGTAAGACAAGTATTCCAATGGCGTGGGTAAACGGTGAGGACAAAACAGCCTCAAAGTACGATTATACAATACTGAAGTTGGCCAAAAAACACAGGCGACGCTATCTGTCTATAACTGTGAGCGAGGGTCAACGACATGGTAGGGGAGATCGAATCCATTTCACAGCCTTTGAAGATGACAAACCAAGAAATACAATTTGGTACAGGTAAACCAAGTTCAAATATTTATCATTAATATTAAATTTCATATTTCCGTTGTATAAAGCTTACTGATCTGTCAAAATGTGTGATTTTCTAAATAGTAACATTGTATAGAAGATGCTTTCAAATCAGGTCTTTTAACCAAGCACCAAACCAGAAAAAAGTAGCCGAGAAAACAGCTTTAAATTTTAAAATCCTTACAGTTTTAACAATGTTGTTTAAAGTACAACCCTTCCTTTGTTTTGCTATTTATAACGACGAATATCTGAATATTTTCATAAACTTGTATAAATAAGATTATTAGTTTAAAGATGATATAATTCGGTGTCTTACACAACTTTGGCTAATTCATTTTTTTTAAATTTCAAAAAGCAAAAAAAGGCGGAGACAAGGAAGTTATTTAACAAATAAAGACGCCTAAGCCGTGTACATTATAGACTGTAATAAAACACTCCAGGGATTTGAGAACACTCGAGAAATGTAGAAAATACGAGCCGTTTCTGCATTTGCTTTATAATATAGATCTGATAAAACATGGGTTTTCGGACCAATCCGAGCGTGCGTTGGGTCCTCGCTATATTATACTGTAAAATAAACAACAACGGATTAAGAAGATACAAAGCAAAACACAAGCGCCAGTGGAGCGGTTTGTCCTCTGAAATCTTTGCGACTTCTCAAAAGCAACAATTATATTTGCATTTTTATCGTCCACTAAGATATTTTTGTCACAATTAAGATTCACTTTAGATCAATTTTAAAGTACAAGATATATTCCTTTTCCCAGCTGGGATTATACCATTTTTCCACGAGAATTCTTGGAGAAGTTTGAAATAGTGAAAAGATATCTTGTTTTCTTTATATAATATACCAATATTTCTTTCGAGAGTGTTTTCTTATAAGTTTAAATTTCATATAGCATTGTTTTAATAAAACGTTATTATGGATTGTATTGTGGTTTCGTTATTAGGATCTTTAAAAAAAAAGATTTTAGTTTTAGGAATTAATTGTATACTGAAATTTAACATATCAACTTTTGCCGGGAGCAAAATCTAAAACTTAAAAAAGATAAAAAAAAAAAGTACCAATTGAGTCAGCTATTGTATAGAGCATCTAAGAGCAAGAGAGTTGATGTAAAGTTTAAAAATCAGACATAATGCAAATATTTAAACCAATAACAAACTTTCTCAAAAACAAATAATCATGGTGAGACAATTTAATTAAAAAAGTATCTGTTAATCTAAAGCATTGTTTG
The DNA here is from genome assembly GCA_025331005.2 of Zoanthus gigantus. NCBI lineage: Eukaryota > Metazoa > Cnidaria > Anthozoa > Zoantharia > Zoanthidae > Zoanthus > Zoanthus gigantus. Next base: position 7,033 of record JAOBBB020042397.1, read on the forward strand.
AGTATAGACGAAAATCGTCACAAGTACAACCGAATAAATAAATAACAGAATCTAAGAAGGAACTATTGTCGATTTTAACTATTTTTCTAAACTCAGAAAAGATTTTCTTATACAGTTCTCAGTTCTTATCGATCACAATCAGTTTGCATTCTTCACGCGCGCGTCACAACGAAACGTATAAGAAAGTTACGCAATTTAGTCTTTTTTAAAACAACCATATTAAAAGACCGTACTTTTTAATCCTTTCTAGACATTCAAAAGAATTTACTATATTTAGGTCAACAAGAAAGAAAAAAAGAGGGTAACTTTTACATTAAAAAGTGTCAGAGTTATCAAAACGAATATCCGAAGAGAAAAAGTTAATATAAACATGTTAATTATGTTATATTGACCAGGCGTTTTTCCTAACTTAAACATGTTTTTCTATTTCTTATGACTATATAAGATTGAATTGATTTAATTTTTTTTTCATGTCTGGAGTACTCAACTGTATTTGCTACTGCCAATATCAAATCTTTCACCAGACCTTGTATGGAAAAGTATAGCAAACTTGCAATGAAATTTCCAGTAATACATGTCATTTTAGATAATAACCAACAAGTAATTGAAAAAACTATTTTTGCCAGTGGCAAAATTTAAAAATTTAAATTTACAGCTGAAGTATTTTAGATTTAATCTACTTTTACAAATCTTATTTCAACTTCTTTTAATATTATAAACACCAGTAATAAGTCCAATCTTTTTGGTTTTAAAGATTAGCAATGAAAAGTGAAGTCTTTTGCTGAAATATGCAGAAAAAACTAACGAAGGCAAAACTTGTGTGCAGCGAACCGTCCCTTTATAATAATATTTACCCCAATGGTCAAACAAAATTAATTCATGAAACTTAAACGACTTTTTTTTTCCGTATAAAACCTAACTTCTGATCAAGATTCAGTTGTAACCACAGAATAGAATGAAAAATTTTTTCAGTTTGTCTTGACATTGTTCAATTTTCGCATGTTTCAAATTACGAGTGTATTGAATTTAATTGCTCAATTATTTTAAAAAAACAATGACACTATCTCAAGATATGTTGTTGTTTGTAAGATATAATTGTTCTACTGTAGTCAGTGAATAAATATTAAAGGCCTGCTGAAAAGCCAAGTATCGTTACTCAAAGTCAAAGATTTTAAATCTGTCGAGAATTGTCTGGAAGTTGAATTAATATCATAAATCACTTCTACTCTACAAGACAAAAAAAATGAATCTAAAGTTCCGTTGGTAAGCTCGTTAAGCTAAGTTTTTACTTTTGCAATATGAGACAAGTGGATTATCGAAAGCCCCGTCTACAAGAGCAATTTTTATGTGGAAATTTTTATTTGCTCGTGTAGATGAACAAAATTGACCAAATTTTATATGACAATTATATTTGCTGAAAAACTGGCGCGTTAGTTTTTGAGTTGCAAATAAAAATTGTTACATACAAAAAATTGTCTTTGTAGATGAGACAACACATAAAATTGGCAATTTTTTTTTATGTCATCCATAGATCCCAGTCTTTATTTTCAAATAAAAATTGCTCGTGTAGACAGGGCGTTCACTGGAAAATGAATAAAACTTGTCACATAAACATTGCTCGTGTAGACGGGGGTTATTCCAGCAAATAAAAATTGTCAAACAAAACTTGTCGCACAAAAATTGCTCGTGTAGACGGGGGTTACCCCAGCAAATAAAAATTGTCAAACAAAACTTGTCGCACAAAAATTGCTCGTGTAGACGGGGGTTAAAAGTAGCACTAGATTGGCAGCTCTTGGAGTTAATTAACCTATTGCTTCTAATAATAAATTAACTTCTACATATAAATTAACCACAAAATACTTAAAAATTAACGAAAACAAGCATCACTATCCGGACAATCGAAAATGTTTTATTTTTAAAATCACATTGCAGCCCAAGGGCAGAATTTAGTAATCTTATAATAAAATATAAAACTTTTCTAATTTAAAATTTTCAATGTATATAATTTATTTATAAAATTAGCAGTATTGATTGCCCCCGCAGGGTTTTGGCGCAGAGGAAAAGAATATATATAAAGGTTTGAATTACATATAAAAATACAGATACAATATAGTGGGGGAAATGATCTTCATTTGCAAATACTAGGCGCGCATAGTTGTATCGGGTAATTTTTGAGTTGTCACCAAGTTTGAACAAAAGTAATTTAAAACTGACAAGTGTCACGACATAGGTTATTTATCGGACACGTGTCAGAACTAATTAAGCCAGTAATAAAAAATATTTTTTATTAGCAGGTTAAAAACCCTCAACTGCGTCTCGAATTTTCTCTTATCTTCTCTCGAATTGTACAAACTTAGGAAATAGAATGTACCGTCCTTTTCAAGAAGAAAATAGTTTGTCGGCCGAAGAATTTGAATAAAGCCTTTTTTTTGTTGAAGGTAGTTCAGTATGTGGGATAATAATGTGCGTTTAATTTGGTTTTTAGGTTCTGTCGTGTGGAGGAAGATGCAAAGCATATGTTGTACAACTTCTGTGATGCTAAGCCAGGCTCTTCAGGCGCGGGAGTTTACGTGTACCATTACGACAGGCACTTAAGAAGATGGTCGCGCAGGATTGTGGGAGTTTTCTCTGGAAACCGCTGGGTAGCCTATCCTCCGTGGTGGTTTATGCAGCCTCGAAATTACAACGCCGCAACTCGCATCAATACTCTCAAATTTGCCCAGATATGCGGATGGATTGGGCCCAAACATTGGCCACGAGAGTGTTTGGATTACGTCAGTGAAAAGTCTTTCACTAAGTTGTCTGCAACCAGAAGGCCAAAGACTACGGTAAAGACAACAACAAATGAAACAAACGGAAACTTTACGGACTCGTCTACAGCCACTATTAAGACCACCGTCAACTCGAGAACTCCTACAGTTGTGACAAATGTAGTTGCAACTTCCAACGGAGCAACCGAGCGCCGCAAAAAAGCGAGGCAAAACGGTACGACAACATCTGAAGCGGAGCTGACACCCTCAGTCGTATTACCAACTTCGCGTGGAATGACAGCAAAAACTCGGAAAACGGAACGAAGACCCCAAGAGAAGGAGAGAAAGAAAAAACCTAGCTTGAAAAATAAACAAACAAAACATTCAGTGATGCCAACGACAAACCCATGCAGCAATAAGACAACAGAGCAACAATCTCGGGCGGCAGTCACAGCAACATCTTCTAACCAAAGTTTTCATTTTAGCAGTTCCACTAAAACTCGCCAAGATAAAAAACACAAGCGTAACAGAAAAAAATTGAGAAGACACAAAGAGCAAGCAAAACAGCTCTCCATTGAACCAACACCTACCAATCGCCCTTTAAAAGGCAAAATATTATAGGGACCTATCTGACTCGTAGTTCATATGTGTTTAACACTGTCAGCAAAAAAAAATTGCATTTTGTATATAAAACCATTGACTGTACCAGTCTGAACAATCTGTAGGCATTTTTGCCATGCACTTCAACTTGAATCATGAATGCACTTTGCATAACGAAGATAAATGAACCATAAAAAAAACACTTATAAGTTGAAGAACAGAAAAATGAATGGTAATTAGCAAAATTTAGGACATTTAGCCAAAGGGTAATGGCGCTGAAACGGATCAAACAAGTATACAATAGTTTCCTCCGATTATAGAAACATCTTTACAAAACAGAAGTTTTTAGATTCATAAAATATCTGTCATTTAATCAATGCTTTTAAAAACTCATTTAAAAGCAGCTCACTCCTCAACCTATGCAAACTTATTTCTTATCTAAAATATACAGCTTTCATTTACATTAACAAGGTATTAAAAGTTTAGCTTCAATCCTAGACATTGTATAAGTGGCTTATGAAAGATTATCAGGGGGGTAGGAGAGATGGGAATGGAGGAGGGTAACAACATTTTGAGACTGACCAAGGAGGGGAGGATTGAAAATCAAAAGGACCAGTAAATGGGGAGAGTCAAACAAACTGGAGCCAACCTGGATAGTTTTTAAAATGTAATAATAACTTCATAATAATAATAATAATAATAAAGATAAACAAAAAATATATTGTTTAACCCTTTCAGTCCTACTTGTAATGTCAAATTGTCCCAACTTGAGCCCATACTTTTAATTGAACAAGTTTGGGAGAATTTCACTTTTAATATTCAATAGTTTGCTTTGTCAATCAATTCTCATTTTCTTATTACAAATTGTCATATTTTGTATGTGTTCAGTGTAAGGAGAAGTTGGGAGTTGATAAATGACTGGAACTGAAAGGGTTAATATTGTTTAAATAAAAAAATATTTTAATATCTCTACAATATATTTCTATGTCTATATGTATACAAAACGTGGAACTTAACAAATTATCACTGGTATGATTATGAAACAATAGGGCCATTTATACGGAAAAAATATGACGCGTCTTAGCGAAGACGCGTCTTAAATAGGACGTGAGCTAAATCCTTTACGAGCCAGGTGGCCCATGGAGCCGGCACTTATCTCCGGTTTCTGTAGTGTTAAGCGGATGTGAATCTTTGACTCCCTCTGGATGGGACACTAATCCATCGCATGTTAGCTCCCAGCAGACGCTGGTATTCATTTACTTACCTCGGAAGGATGGAAAGCTGAGTTGGCTTAGGTGGAAAAGAAGGTCACACAAAGATTCAAATCTCGGCAAAGCCGGGATCGAACTGGGACCTTGCGCTCGGGAGGCAGAGATCTTACAAACTGCACCAACCATTCCCGCCGTTAACTGTATCAGTTTATACGTTTACGTCCTACACAAGACGCAAACATCTCGTGTAAATGATTTGCGTCTTAATTTTGATACATGCGCACTTATAGTTCACGTCTTATTTAGACCCGGAAACCATTTATACGAGAAAGTTAAAGTTTTATTTAAGATGCGGACTAACTAAGAACAGTCGAAAATTCTGTTCCAAGATAAGAGGCGTCTTATGTAAGTCGCGTCTAAAATGAGACGCGAAGGCTTGGTTTGTACCATACGAGTGGTTCGTGACTTATTTAAGATGGGTCTTACATTAAGACGCGTCTTATTTTCTCCCGAATAAATGGCCCTAATAACAATAATTCACACCACCATTGCTACATTAACGCTATAAAATAATCTGATGTTGGTGTTTAGGGGAAGGGTATAGATTTTAGGTCAAGTCAAAGGGGAAGGTTAAGAAATCTTTCCCCTAATCGCGAGGAAGAGTTGAGTAATTTTACACTCCAACTTTGTAATTCACACCCCCCCCTCCCCCCACAGTGTCAATTTCTAGCAATTTCTTTTTTTTCTTATTAATAAAAATGACAAATATATACTCTTAAAACTGCCAGTATTCATTTTATTCAAGTGCTAACGAAATGCCGACTGAATATATTTATTTTCCTATCCATCACAGCTAAAAATGTTTCCCAGTTCAATTATTTTAAAGAGGGAGATAACGCTTGAGCGCATGCACGACGGAATAGACTCTTTAAAACAAGTAAATTTTCCGAGCTAACTCTAAACGAAGTTTAGCAAACGTAGTTGGAATCTGTGAGAATCTTCTATAAATATTATCCATCTGATCGTTTTATCGTATTGAGTAGTTCAGCTGAGGGGCGGGCATGGTTGGCGCAGTTGGTAAGATCTCTGCCTTCTAGCCATAACGTCCCCAGTTCGATCCTCGACTTTGCCGAGATTTGAATATTTGTGCGACCTTCTTTTCCGCCTAAGCTAACTCAGCTTTCCATCCTTCTGGGGTAGGTAAATCAGTACCTGCAATGGATTAGCATCCCGTCCAGGGGAAGTCAAAGACTCATCCACTTAAAGCAAAGGCAGTACCTTCTCCTCAATTATCGTAAGACCCTGAGTGTTGGTCCGGCTGGGAATCGAACCCGAGCCTCCCACACGATAGACTTGCATCTTACCAACTAGGGTAACTAGGCGGCGTTATCATTTCGCATCGCTGCTGCTAGTCTCACTATCAACTGTGAAGCCTCGCCTACAATTGCTGGGTTTCACCTGACGTCATGGCGGCCATGTTGGTGTACTCTTAACAAAAGAATTTTGATTATTTCTTTTGTTTGGGACTCCAACATGGCCGCTATGACTATTATCTTTTGTGTCTCTTGGGATTGTGTGAAACCCAAGAATAGATAGGTCCAAATCTTGGAAACAATTTTGATCAATCGAGCACCCGGAGTTTTTACAGTGAACGAAGGATGATTATTAAATATATGTATACATTTTTTTTCATTTTATTTAACGTAATTTACTGAAGGTTTCATATTAAACATATATTTTATTCTTTTCATATTTTTTGACATAATGCAAATTCCTTGTATATAATTTGTTCGTAAATTAAATATGAAAATATTTCATGGAAACTAATAAACTATTATTGTTATGATTATTATGTCGACTCCTTGTAGACTCAGGCTAAAAAAGGATGTTGGTCCTGGTTTATATTCCTTGGGAGCAGGTTACAATTCACGACGGGTACCAGGTCTCTCTTTTCTTTCTTCTTACAAGGACAGTACATTTCTTAGTATCTCTGCTGTCCCCAACAATGCTGTTTTCTGGATGACTTCCAACCTCACGTTCACACCAATTCGCTTCATGTACTCCTTAAAGTTGACTGACACGGCTCCAAGAACCCAAATAAAAACTGGCACTACAATGATTTTTCGCATGCACCAGACTTTTACAATTTCATCTTTTAATAGTTGGTATTTCTCTAACTTCTCAAGTTCTTTATCTTTTTCTTTATGATTATTATTGTTATTATAATTATAATTATTATTATTATTAATAATATTTTGTTAGAAAAAAGGTTATAAGACTGTATTAAATGGAAAACATTTTACATTACCAGGGCAGAGATGCAGGAACGGTGCCAAGCTCAAGTCAATGAACACTTTCATCTCCACAGCAGGGCAACTGGCAAGAAATCGTAACACGAGAGCTTTACGAATTCCTCCCCCAGCTTTTCCTCCAGACCCTGTCCCAGTCCACCTCTTCATTCGACCATACAGCAATCTACAACATGTAATGAGTTCACGTTAGCTAGCACAATTACGTTCGTAGTAAGAAACTAAAGGAACCTTTATTACCAACCACAATGCATCTTTGTCATACATTTTGCACATAAAGTTTTATGGAGTTTTAATTAACCTTTTAAAAGTTGTCATCATCGTCCTATTTCTAATTATAGTCGTTTAAACTTAGAATAAATAAATCTTTTGTGACCCTGGCTTGTTTTAAAACGGTATTTTATAATGGTTTGGAAACTGTTTCCAAACTAATAAGCCATACACAACACATCACAGTGGTTGACTGATCATATTTAGGCTTGATAGATAGATAAAATCATTCTTTGTTATAACTTTTGAAACGACTCATATTTAAATATCATATAACAACTTGAATTAAAATCAAAGAGAGACAAACAGTAATGAAAAGTTCCTTGGAACGAGTCACTGCAAGTCTTGGCGCGAATTGTTTTCCAGTGCCCGAACTTAATCACAATAGATCACTTTGACCCCGTTTACACTAGCGCGAGTTATCTCGGAGTACTCCCGGGTCGTCCCAGGAAAGCGTTTACACTGGCATTTTTCCAAGTCATCCGAGATCACTCGAAGTATCCGAGATTGCGTTTACACTTGCATCACTCGAAAACCCAAAATAACTTGTTAACATTGTCATTGAAACGAAACGGTACACTTTGAACAAGATAAAAGATGACTAGCAAATACAATCGGTAGTTCCTTTTTCTAGAA
>JAOBBB020042479.1:0-14808 GCA_025331005.2 Zoanthus gigantus
ATGCAATCCTACAATGTGTAACCGTACATCGTGTGCCCAAGTTCACGAGCTGCTATAATGCCATTATGGTGGTAACCAGGAGGGCACATTGTATATTTATGTATGTAGTTGGTTAGGTGCCAGTCTACCATACGGGTTCTCATCCTGGCCGGACCAACACTCAGGGTCTTAAAATAATTGAGAAGAAGGTGCTGCCTTTGCTTTAATATATACCTGCAATTGGCGCGTCTCCTCGGATAAGGACGTTTAACCGTAGGCCCAGTCTCTCGTCAGTCTATCGGGGGACTTAAAAAAGCCGACACACATCTACCGCAAAGAGTAGTGATCCGGATGTTGTGTGGTCTGTCCCTTCTGAGAGCATTATTAATATATAAAATATTAAACTATTTGTAAGCCGCTGTAGCTGACGATCTATGTAAGTCTCTCAACTGTCAGCTCTGTAATTGTTTGTAAAGCGCATTGGAGCATTTATATGGATAAATGTGCTATATAAATCAATGAATTTGTTTATATATTTATTTAATTATGTTGCACCTAAAAGGAACTTTATATACTTTGAATAAAAATGTTTTTGGTGTAAATACACTAAGTAGGCCGAGAAAACTAAACAACTAACTTTGATAAATAAAGAACTTTGAAAAATTCCATCATAGCCCTTAAAACTCTTCGTTTAGTAAAAAATTAAAGACCTTTTGCACATCTTCGTGATGCTTAGAGTATCTTTTGACTCCTAAACATCTTCTTAAAGACTTAAATAGCTAGCCTTCTTATGATTCTATCCATTGAAGGAGGTAGAAGCAATGCCGAAAGTTTAATAGTTCATTAAAAAAACAGTTTTATTAGAATGTGGTTTTAACTTTAATGGATTAGTAACTCACGTCCGCCCCCACTGGTTGTAGAGGATAGGTTGGATCTTCGAGCTCGGGCGATCCTCCAATGAAGAATCGGTTAAGTTCTGGTATGACACCATTTCCCAAGGGCCTCCATGTGTCCACTACTACGGTATGACTACCTTGCTCAAGAAAAGAAAAGAAAAAAGATTGTGGTTCGTGTTCACAGCAAATTCAAACAAGAGCACCAGGATTCGCATAAAGTCACAATTTCAAAAACCCAGGGGTTTGTGGATCATTATTTTGGATTTTCAAGAGCCCTAATCTCAACGAAGTACTCCATATGTAATGACGTGAATTTGTCAGCCCCAGCCTCCCTCAAGTTAAAGTGTATGGGACAAACCTAATGGTTTGTGGATCATTAATTTTGATTTTCAAGAGCCCTAATCCCAACGAGGTACTCCGTATGTAATGACATGAATTTGTCAGCCCCAGCCTCCCCTCAAGTTAAAGTGTATGGGACAAACCCAGGGGTTTGTGGATCATTATTTTGGACTTTCAAGAGCCCTAATCTCAACGAAGTACTCGATATATAATGACGTGAATTTGTCAGCCCCAGCCTCCCTCAAGTTAAAGTGTATGGGACAAAATCTTGATGTAACGAACGTTTACTAAACGTAATTCTCGATATAACGAGCAAAACTTGGGAGCCAGGACGTAAACTTTACCTTGATTTAGCGACTTACTCTTACTAAGTAAGATAATTGCAGATCTCAAAAACACTGCGATACTTTTTATTGAAATGTCGATATCCTTGCGGTAACGATTAACAAGGCAGCGTATCTTCTTTTGAGCAATTATAGAAATATTCCCTAAATATGGAAGTATATAAAAATGTTGTTTTTCGTTTAAGTTGGTTTTGACTGGATGTGTTATAATTTTTAACAGTTGTTGAGAGCGTTATGTAAATAATGGTTGATGCACTTTTTGATAAGGTAGATTGGGAAAAGATCATTACGTAAATAAGGAATACCTTTTTAATGTCATTATGGATTTATGGAAGCCTAACCAAGTGTTGTTGATTTTAAAAATCCTATCAATTAAGGTTTTAACTAAGCCAATTTTATAGGAGGAAGGCACAAAACTATAGTAATTGGTAAGTAAGCTTGTGAAAGTTTCCTTGCGAAAGGTACTGGTTACAATACGTTTGGGGTCATTATTATCAATTAAGACGTCCAAAAAAGGCAGACTATGGTTAACCTCTTTTTCCACAGTGAAACGTATATTGGGGCGCTGACAATTGATATAATTAAAAAACAGTGGCATCTTGTTCTGTTTTGAATGAACAAAAGGTGTCGTCTACATATCTACGGTAGAATAAGATTTTTGAGCCCTTAAACTGTTCTATCCAAATCTTTTCACGATGTCTAATGAAAATGTAAGCTAATAGGGAAGGGGGAGGACAAGAGAAAAGCCCATTTGGTCATAAAAAGAACATTTGAACAAAAAAATGAGTTTAAGCTGTGACAAAAAAACAGACATTTAAGGTCGCTAGGTTAAATTTTAAAACGCGATAAAAAGATGGAACCAAATGGTCGAGAAAGAAGTAAGATAATTACAGATCTCAAAAACACTGCGATACTTTTTATTGAAATATTTCGATGTGACTCACATCTTCGTCAGTTACAATAGAACAAGACAAAAGTTGAATTTATACTGGAAATGCGTACATAATTAACATATTAACATAAGGCGCGTAAGCGTAACTAAAATACAGGTTTGCAATGTGTTAGATTAAAATGTTTTACTTAAGAATTGAGATTGCGCTTATATATGAGTTTTAGGTTAATTGAGGTCAGGGTTACCCTCGTAAGCATACTTAACAGCTAGATCAATACAATCTCCGAGAGGAATGATGGTGAATAAACTCTCAACATCAAAAGAAACAAGGAACTTGCCAGAAAGATGAAAGCGAAACTTAACAAGAGAATATTATTTATAAAAGCACTGTCAACACTAGAGCATTTAACACACAATTTGGCTTGGGCTTCATTCTCTTTGTCTTTAATAAGTTCAATCAAAAGGGATTTTTTAATTTTACAATGAAAATCAGAATGAACAAAGGCTTAAAGTTTGAAGTGATCCAACTGAAAAGGATGACCTGTTGAACTTATGTGACTTACTTAGTCTTATCAAAAACTAAACACAGATTACATGGTCAACAGGTCATCGTATTAACTGGGATCATTTCAAAATTTTAGCTTTTGGTCATTGTGATTTACATGGCAAAATTAGAGAAACCGTTTTGATTCGTGACTTATAGCCAGCTAAGAATGTTAACTATTTAATTTGAGAAAATGGTGCTACAAAGCAGATTTTCCGAGTTTTCTAACGAAGAAATAGAAGACTTTTGAAAAATTCCGTACCAGCAAAAACAAGTTTTCGCATGGTACGTACCTCAAAGTTTCTAACAAATGTTCTTAGACAAAGTTATAAATTCCCGGTTCATGGAGATCAAAGTTTTCCTCTGCCATTTTCAAGTATACAATTTTTACACCTCTCATTTCTAACTTGAACTTTTAACACTTCTTAAATTCTTTTCCAAAGTCAGTTGTTGTATTTACTCATTTAACAGTTTTTCTTTGAGATTGAGATGGTTGTAAACTTTGTTCTGCAAAGCCGCTTGCATATTCCAGTTTTTATTCGACTGTGGTTGCATTTCTCGCAACAAGTGTTTTCTTAAATTTAATTATTTATTAAAACCTTGGATATCTATTTATATTTTCATCTTGGCAGTGGTTCCATAAAAGCCATACACAACATGAGCAGAAAGCTAGGTGGAGTCAGCCATTCAGAAGGCTAGAAATGTACTATCCGATGTTGAAAACTTAATAAATACATATGTCCGTCAATTTTTACATACCTGGCTTGTTAGGGATTGTCACATAACCATATCCTTCTGTCCGATATCTCTCCCAACTGTCAATGGAGAGAACGTCAAGAAAAAGTACCGGCCAGCGAATAAATCCATCTTAAGAAAAGTAAAACATTGTCATTAGCACCAGTAACAGATAGTAAGTGTCATTCAACTTGAGGGTTACGGTCACAGTATTGAGCATTTGTGCTTCCCATCTCAGTGTACTTCCACCTTACCCCAAAATGTCATTTTTCTGCCGACCAACCTCCAATGATATTAGATTTCGTTGACTTGAAAACTTTGAAATTGCTGGGGTGATGGATCGAGCAAGAAAAATTTCAATATGCCAAAAAATATAATTTGAAAGTAAAAGGATTTAGAACAAAGATAATCCATGTTTTCAGTAAAAGTTTCCGCCATTATCAAAATCGTCTTTTTATCACCATTAACGTCACCATCATCATTACCATTATCACTATCATCATCACTACCACCACCAAGATCACCCTCACCATCATCACCAATATCATTATCACCACCACCATTACACCCATCACTATCATCACCACCATCATCACCATCAATATCATCACCACCATCATCACCATCAATATCATCACCACCATCATCACCATCAATATCATCACTATCATCTTCATCACCATCAACATCATCACCACCATCATCACCACCATCACTATTATCACCACCATCACTATCATCACCACCACCATCACTATCATCATCACCATCATCACCACCATCACTATTATCACCATCATCACTATCATCACCACCATCATCACTATCATCATTATTATCAACAACCACCATCAAGTCATCACTTTCAGCCAAAATTCAAAATTATCATTGGCTACAACTGGTTGTAGCAGCCACATAACACGTTTAAACAAATTGTTCATAATTAATTAATCTATCTTGTCGAGCATCCTTTGGGTAAAGTGAAAACACAACTTACCTGCCTCGTCATCTGTACTCCGGTACACCATGGAGAACTCAAACGGAAAACAAAAATAAGCTACATCATCCTGTTTGGTGACAAATGCAGGAATGAGTAAAGTCTAATCAAGACACATAAAATGAACAGAGAAAAAAACATTAGATTTCCATCATTACTTCTAAAAGTGATCCGATGTTGCTATCGAGTTTGCCCATAAAGCAATAATAAATAATACTAATAATAATAAAGCAAGTCTTCCATTAATGTCTCTGTGTAACATATATCTTCTACACATTTAGTCATGAAAGTTTGAGTGACTGTGCAATAAAGCAAGACTTCCATGAACGTTTCTGTGTAACAAATATATTTTCTACACATTTAGTCATGCAAGTTTGAGCGATTGTCAAATAAAGCAAGTCTTCTAAGAATGTCCCTGTGTAACATACCTTTTCTACGCATTTAGTCATGCAAGTTTGAGTGACACCCGACATCATATGCGAATCTTCTGGACTCCATTCTGAATAGTCACAAAAAGAACAACATGTAACAGTTTTCAAATTAATATTTAAACTTTAACTTTAAGGACAATATTGCAAGTTTCATTTACGTAGAATAGTCAATTACTATCAATAGGATCCTTATAGGTTTTAGGGAACGAAAAAAAAATAAAAAAAGTAGTACAAGTCTAACTAAAAAAAGAAAATTGTGCAAAATCGGAAAACTTTAAACTTGTCTGAAAGATGCTGGCTCTGAACAAAGGCTGACACTCGAAATGTCCGCTTTGTCCTCTACTTACAGTAACGATTGGATATTTCATTTCAAGTGTCTCGTGTAGAAGCTACTGAATTATAAGTAATTTACTGCTAGAAAATAATAAGTACACGAACTATTGTATACACACTACAGGATATTTTGGTAAACCAAAGGGAATATCTCGAAAAAAACCCAAACAAACCTACCTAGAAGGGCATTTACTGTACCTCTACCAAGCTGCACCTTTACCCTTCTATTAATTTATGTGTATTCATTCGGAACGCCAATGAAAGGTTAAAATATTAAAATTAAAAAAAAAAACTTTTTTACCATTTTAATATTTTAACTATTAACTTAATTCTATGAATTTTCTATGTAACACTCGCTCTTGTTAAAAATTGCATAATACAAAACTTACTTGAAGGTAATTCGAAGAAGTAGTGAACGTACAGCCCATCATACTCAAAATCCTTAGCTGAAACTGGAAAAAATCACAGTGATAACGATAATAATAATAATAATAATAATAATAATAATAATAATCAAACTTTATTTAGATAATAATAACAATAGCAATTAGCTCAAATTAGAAAAAATTATTAAAATACAATGCGTAAATATATAATATCGCTAAGAGATTTTGATTACAAAATATTTACAAGTAGTGATAAAAAATGTAAAAATCTAAAAAATAAAAATCATAGATTATAGATTCATTATAGATCGTATCAATAATAATAATAATAATAATAATAATAATAATAATAATAATAATAAAAATGGGACGAGAGATGGACTAGGCTGGGTTGCTCAAAAGCTGGTTAACTTCAACCCTGGTTTATGCGAAAATTTAAGGTTAATGATTAAGAATACTGTTTTGATTTATTATAACTACTAAAAAGATAATTAAAAATTCTTCAAAACTATCAAATAACTAAAATGCGAAAGAATGAAATGTCTTCTTATCTACTTAAAAGATATTATAAAAATCCTCTTCAGTAGAATATTTCCTAAAAAGATGGCTTTGTTTCTGATTTTCTAATTATTAGTAGTAGGGCATTCCATAGTCTAGGAGAAACAAGTGAAAAGGAACCATCTGCATTCAACAATATTTCTAAACAAGAAGAAAGTCAAAAAAGAGGGCTGAGTGTTGGGAATTATCACAAAAGTGCAATCGGCACGTAATTACTGTCGCCACGGCAGCATTTTCCAGTTCTACAATGGCCAAAAATTTAAGTTGTGGGCATCTTGTTATTTTAAGTTTATGTGAGCTTTCAGACACCATTTAAGTTTGTGTAAATAAAATTGCATTCACCGACTTGTCAGGCACCTGAACTTTTCTATTGTGAAACATGAAACTTTTGCCACGCTAGCTATCGCTACGCGTACACAAAAGAATTTATTGCATTGCCCGGTGGATGTTTTGCTTCTGTCAACAGCTTCCAAACTTTAAAACGATATTTACATCGTAAGATCTGTTTAATCATTGACATTGTCTGTTGACTGGTCGTTAATTTTAGCCACGCGGATACTTGTTTTGTGAAGTATTGAAATTTTTCACAACGGCATATTTTTGCCGTCGCACTCGCAAACCTTGAGTGTGTACAACAGAATTTGTGACGGCTGCAACCATTCCCTTTACTGCGCCGTCTTAGCACCCATTTAAGCCTCAAGTTAGCTACTAGCCTACAGGTGGGCTATCTGTGCTTGATGTCTAAAACTCAGTTTCCTCAAAATTGCATTAATAATCTACAAGTAGTTACTCTTTTTCCATTATATATTTTAAATCAAGGAGTAATGAAGGTGACTGAATGAATGAGCGCCCTGACGAGGTAAAATGGGAATTGGGATTGGCAGGTTTTGCCCTGAGAAAATGGGGTTCAAGCCACACTGGGACTGGGAATGGGAAAAATGTTAAAAATCAAAAAGGGAATGGGATTTGATAATTGTGAAGTGGGATTTGGAAAAAAAATGAACTGGGAAATGGGATTGGTAACCACCCTTCAGGACCCTCTTAGTACATAGTAGATTCCTTTTCATTCACCTGAAAAACACAGATGAAATTCTGAATGTTGTTGAAAATGGAAACTTATATGTGCTATACAAAAGCGAAGTAAGAAAGTTGTCATGCCTTATTTTTATATTATTAATTGACTGGATGCAATACAGTTATGTTCACTGTTTCAAAATAGCTTAACAAAATATATACCTTAAGATAAAAGGCTGAAAAATTTGATCATCATTTTTTTGAAAATTATTTAGTGGAATGTTACAAAATATATATTTGATTACATATTTCATGGTTACTGTTCAAACAGAAAATGTCTTTAAAAATTTTAAAATTATTTAGCGGAATGTTACAAAAGATATCTTTGATTACATATTTCACCATGGTTACTGTTCAAACAGAAAATGTCTTTTTAAAAAGCCTTAAAAACAGAGATTTAAAGAATGTTCTTTTATTGGACATGTACACTTTACAGGGGTGGGGGATACTGCTCGCCTAGGTAAGGTAATTGCTTATGGCATATTACTACTGTAAGGATTGCCAGGAGACCAAATGCATACGAAGAAGTAGCTAGTGACTCGGCACTATACCAATCTTGCAAGGCCTGGAGCTTTAGTCCTTTCTTGTTTGACATTATTCCCTACAATGCAAATGAAAGAAAACAAATAGCATAATTATGGTGGTCAGAGAACAAACAAACACAATTCTATGGAGGTTTAGACAAACTTCAGTTTTTCAAATAAAGTTATTTGTTTTAAAGTAAATTTTTTCTGTAAAAAAGTCTGTATACTATTGTAAGTTATCTACATATCAACATAAAATCAGACTTAATCTGTTATTAACTGATCTCTTTGTGGGAGAATTTTATAATTAGTGGTGTTAAAAAGTTTAAGAAACTTTCTGAACTACCATGATTATTGTTGATAACAACAAGTAGTTTCTAGTTTGCCTAACACACTAACATCAATTTGTTTGTATGGCTACTTGTGCTTCATGAAAATCAGGGTAATAGAAAGAGTAAGTCGCAATTCACATACTGCGACCATCTGTTTTTCGCAAATTGATTTTTTTTCTTTCACGATTTTATATTAAAGATGAAATAATAATAATAACATGAAAGCAAATGCAAGGACAATGATAGTCACAACAAAATATATTTATATATACAAAATGACTGCTGTCACATTATTTGTGTTCCCCCATATTATCTGTTCCTCAGATATCAGCAGGGTATTCCGGTCCTCTGATTAAGCGCAAAAAGGACCCAAACTGTAAGTTAAAAAAGTTACCAGAAACGATACAGCTACTGAATTTAATGCTGTCTGGGCAAGAAGTTTGAAAGTTGTTTGGTATAATATGCAAAGCTTTAAAAAAACAAACTTTAAAAAATGCAGAACATAAAAATTTAAATAATATTTAAAGACATGTTTGGAGGGATGATAGCATCGTTCATTCAAAAGATTGTAACTCAATTTTTCTTGCCATAATTTAAACCCTGATCATAAGTATGATGTGGGGGGCCCAGGGGCAGCAGGGCTGGAATGCCGACAGAATCTACACCAAAATCCAGTCTCCAAGAATTTTTTTTTTAAACTTATGCTGTCATGCAAAGCAAATACCCTTCGTTAATTTATTCTACTGAGAGTAGCATTTTGGTTCATTCAAAAAATTTCGTTTGAGGAGATTTTACACTGTGTCAGTGTTCCTGCCTCTATTTGCATATTATGCCAGACAAAGAGAATGTAATTTTCAGAAAAATAAGTATTATTATTATCAAAGATTTTCAAACAGCCAATAACTGACCTTGATTAAGTAAACAACTGCAATTATACCAATGAAGGGGCAGAATATGAATGAAATAAGGACAAATGGAATTCTTTTTTTTTCATCCAAGAACAGGTATTTGGCTGCTTCCTGTAGTCATAGGGAAAATATTTACAAATTAAGGAATTTAATACAATGAAATACATAGCAGACATTTCATAAAATGTAAAAACTTGTTTGATCTACAAAATTAATCCAAAAAAAAAACTATGCATAATATTTTTTTATTAATTAATAAATATACAGTCTAGATAATGATGAGGATTTTTCCTTTTCCTAAAAATCATATCTTCATCGTCATGTGCAGTGAAGATACATTTTTTATTTTTCTAGTGTGCCAATATTGGTATTGCCATGGTTACTAACAATAAACATGATCAGCCAATTACAAGTGAGCTTCCTGCTCAAGCACTTCACCATTCTTTAATTTGAAATTTCATTCACAAAATGTGGAAATTTTATCATTATCTATAAAATTAACAGTACATATGTACATGGCCACTCGGGATAGGAATTTTATCTTCTCGTGCTGGAAGTAACTTTAGATAATTTCAATAACATAATTTTATGTATGTACTTTATATACAGTCATTTTTCTTTTTTATGCATTGTTTTACAAACTTTTTTACTCAGCCCTACTCAGTTGCTCTCTTAGTGCTTTTTGCTCAATTTCATTTAGTTGCTAGTTGTCTAAATCAGAATTGTGACTAGAAAAAAGGTGAAAATTTGGCACTTCTTCTATTTTAAAAGAAAATCTCCAAACTTCAATAATCACCACAGAACTACAAAGTGTCAAACAAAATTTGTGTTAACTCTGGCATTACAATGTTATCCTCAGGATCTCACTGGTTGAGTGAATGTGTTTGGCCTGCAAAAAGGCGAGTTTTACAGAGGGCAGTTTGTCATTCAGCAGTGCTTATATATTGATCACTCACACTCACACACTCACTATCCATTAGCGTCACTGATCCACTGAGTTTGCGGGTGTGACGTTGCATGGTTTTTGTTTTGCTCCTCCACAAGGTGCGATTTTCTGCATCCAATTATTGATGATAATTATAATAAATTTTTTGTTTTATTTAATAAGTAGTTACTATAAGATGCTTACTTACAGTCAGTGAAAAGCTGATAGAGTTTTGTTCAAACATTTAATTTTAGCATTAGCTAACCAACAATAAATTACGAGTTAATCTCAGCAACGACTATATATAGTATTTATAACAACTTTTAGTGGACTCAACTATGTGAAAATCTTACCTGGTATGCTCTGGACTCTCTGGGGTTGCTGTTTGAAAAACGAGACATACTGTATCTATAGCTATCAAATGAGAAAATGAAAGTGTTAATAATTTATTATTACACTAATTGAATTTAATATTTAATTCATATTGGATATGCTAATGAGCATGATCAGTAAGATGGCAGGTCAAGATTACTAATGAAGAGGTCAGAAAAAGATCTATGTGGTGTGGAGAACCTTGAACATAGATTAAAGAATATACTAAGGTTAAGATGGTTTGGTCATGTAAAATGTAGGGATAAGAGTTACAGTACCATACTTAGGAGAGTGATGGAACTGGAGGTGGAAGGTGGAAGGCCATTACTGTAGGTAAGCCAACAAAGACCTGGAGTAAGGTAGTGAAAGAAGACATGAGAACTTAGTTAAACATCACAGAAGATATGGCAGAAGTTAAAAAACAGTGGAGGCATGGGAGTGAGACATGGTGTTTGAGGGAAAATGAGATGGCAATTTTGAGAAGGACCAAGAGAGCAATGGTGAGAGCATGCAATGTGTGGTGCAAAACTGATGGAGAAAAAGAGGACAGAGTACCTAATGGAGATGTTGGGATTGAAGGAAACAGTGGTTCAGAAGGCAAAGGCAGATGGAGTAAGATAGTACAGGCATGTGTTGAGGGATGATGGGCAGGTTTTGAGAAAACCATTGGAGTTTGAAGTGAAGGGCAAAAGGAAGTGAGGATGACCAAAGAAGATGCGGAAGACACAAGTGGAGAAGGAGAGCAAGAGTGTTGGTTTGGAAAAAAACGATGCCATGGAGAGTGGGAGTTGGAGAGATCAGTTGCTGCCAAAGTGGGGTAAATCTGGCCACCCCTGTTTACGGGGATAAACCCAGATCAAAACTCGATTGACTAATTGCAAACAAGGTTTTACAACCATTATTATCAAAAGCCCAGCAGAAAGGTTGTTCCTGCATGGCAACAAATCCTAGTTAACCTTTTGCCCACACTGCTCATGCTAGATTTACATTCATTTCAATAGTCACCTCCATTACCAACTCAAAACTGATCACTATAATTTTGCTTTTAAATTCTCCAAAACATTCCCCTCACTTTTAAGGTTGTATTCAAAGCATGGAGAAAATGTTTTATTTCTTAATACGAATGAAGATGGCTTATAGTTAAGTCGAAACTTGTTTGTATTAAAAAAATTTGTCGTTTATTTCAAATGCCTTATTACTTTTGTGCTGATCAGATCATATGGTAAGTATCAAGGCTTAGGGAAAAAAGTAGTAGGAAAGTTTCCCCTTCCCTACGCCTCGGAACCAAGCTAAATTTTAATATATCGAAATTGGTCTACAGTGTAAATAATATCTAAAACATACACTACAACGACGACTTCGCTGCAAATTGCAGTGTACATTAAATCATTCGTTAACCATAAATTGTAACACCTCGTTAAAAATGACGGGAAAATCATTTCAAATTTATATTGAGCAGCTCGAAATAATGAAAAAAGTAAAACTGTATGTTTTAAAAGTATTGATGCATGACTGCATGCATTTCTGCTTTGAAAGCAAGGAAATCCAAGAAGCCTGCCAAATCTCTACCGTGCAGATCACGCCAGATGGATATATAAAAGGCTTTTTTATTAAAGCAGTACAACTGCATTCAAGTGTTTTAAAGATAACTTTTTAATAGCTTTGTGTTCTCTATTTACCTAACTAACCCTTCAGAGTTCGGGAGTACAGATTCGCAATTTTTGAGAATGGCCATTCAAACAGTTTAAGTACACTTCACTGCTTTTTTAAGTATGGTTACCATTTTACACATCATGCAATCATATCGTTGCCGTTACAAGTAAAGACCGAGAGTTCTTCTTCAAAACTATAATGCAGTAGAATTAGTTTCTAAATATTAACAATTATCGTTCATACTAGCTGGAACACCAAGAAAATTTTGAATTCCGACGCACAATTTACTCGCCAGCTCCGAACAATGATTAAAAGTGTATTAATCACTGAACATTCCAAAAGCTTTTAAAAATCGGTTTTGAAAACATTTCACTTACCTCAGCCTTGAAGAAATGGGTTAAGCAGCCAATGTCGTCTACAAATAAAAATCCAGGCAAAACTCTTGGAGCTGTTGTTTTTCTCACCAATGTGATCCACTTCACAAACGCTTTCACAAATACGATCGATATACAAGTAGCTGCCAATCATTGACGTTTTTTTTTAATTTACATAAAGAGTATAGTATTCAAATCGAGAACAATAGTGGCACGTTATTCTGCAGTTACTGCTTAAAACATTTCAAACGAGCCATGAAGCAGCGCGCGATGAGGAGTGTTCTGATAACAAAAATTAGAAAAATTAGAAAAGGAAGATGAATAAGCGTAGCACGAGTTTTTAAAAATTTTGTACGCGCGCGGGAAATCGGGCGAGCAAAAAATGGTGTGGGGTGGAGTGCTCGCGAGGTCGAGGTTGCAAAAGAGGCTGGAGAAGCTAACGCTGGCAAAGCAAGAGCGTAGGCTCAACAGATACACTATACTTCCGATCGAAGTTTGCTTTTGATATTTGACAAGTTTTACCTTTCACCTAAATATTACTCGATTTTTTCCTAAGTTAGAAATAAATTGATTTTAAATATATATGTTGGCTAAAAATACCCTGAAACAAACTGATTCTGTTACATGGGTCGAACTGTATGGGGTCAGTCAGAGGATAACCGTGACAGTATGACATCACTGATTGATAGCAAAATGCTAAATTTCGGCATGTACTGTAGATATTTTTCATCTCGTTCTTTCTAAATATTACAACCAAATTAGTTTTCACAAATCAGGTTTTTGTGACGTCATCACTTTGGTTCTCTATAAATTTGTGAAAAAACAGTAAGTTTATTATTCCAAAAACATTCATTATTTGTAATGTGGCCGGGCAAACATGGAGAAAATGTTGTAAAATAAGAGAAAATCAAACAAACTCTAATAAAAAAAATGCGCGAGCCGCAAAGCAACACAGCTAAACACAATGACTCCGGGAGCAGAGCTGAATATATTTTTCAAAGCATGTGTGTTACAGCAAAATGGTTAAACCTGTTTGGCGGGTTTACACTAGTCGCCAAAGTCTACCAACTTCATAGAGATCTAAACATATTGTACTAAGATATAAAGACTACATGCGAACGAAAAAAACAGCGAAAATATATAACTTAGCAACTACACACTTGTTGCTCTCTACTACAAAAGCTTTTTTAAATCCGAGGCTTAGCTATGTAAGCTAAACTGTTGTGCAAGTAATCTTGTTGTGTAGAAACACGCAAAATACGAGGTGTAGACAAAAATCCTCCATTTTTTTTAAATTCCTAAAGGTTCTATAGCTATAACTTTCAGCACCCAGAGCCCAGTTGTTCAAAGGCTGGTTAACTTTAAACTAGAGTTTAGAAAAAAATCGAAAAGCTATTTCTTCTTTAAGTAAAACTTTACGGTTTTTATAGAATACAGTTCAGATTTTCTTTGGGAAAAAAAATTTGTTAATTTAAGAATTGCAGCTCAAATCCGTTCCTGTAATGTTTGAAACGGAACACGTAAACAAGTTTAAATCTGGGTTAGTGCTAATCGACTTCTGAACGCCCGGGCCCTGGTAAGTTTAAAAGCATCTTTTAAGTCTGTTTAGACATAATTAACATAGCTATATTATATTTAACAGCCGCCATTTCTAGTTTCATGATTTATGGCTATGACGTCATCTTGATTATATTGATCCCGGTAAATAGCTTTCCTTGGCATCTGACTCTTTCTTCACTTCAATCATGTGACCAAGTTTAGCGTTTCTTTTTTCCATCTGGTTGCTAGAAAATCAAATGTTTGGTAATTTAATAGAAGTATTAACCCTTTCAGTGCCAGTCAGTTATCAACAACCAATTTCTCCTTATATAACACATACAAAGTATGACCTTTGGTGATGAGAAAATGAGAATTGATCAAACAACTGCCCACCATGGCAAGATAGGAAACTTAGGAGCACAGATAATCTCTTAGTCATTTAAAACGTTCTAGAAAACAAAAATCTAAGGGAAATTGACAGAAATAATAGCTAAGAGGTGAATCGTTGTTATTTAGGTAAACAGTGACGAATATAACTTCAGGATGGATAAGATAAAGTCCGATTTACCACTCTACAACATATACTTGATTACCTGACACGAAATTAAGTTATCTCTAACTAGAACCTAGTCTCCCGAGGCAGCACATTGCTCCTTTAAGAACTGTTCCACAG